>CAUYRT010054163.1:0-50325 GCA_963574885.1 Lepilemur ruficaudatus | reverse complement strand
TGCTGTGCTTTGTCTTGTTGGATTGGCTGCTGCAGGCTGTGGGGCAGAGGGCTATTTTTCTACAGGCTCTGGCCATTGTCTGTGAGTATGTTTAGTCTCTCAGAAGTGACCGTCACGGCCGGGCACGGTGGCTCATGCCTGTAATCCTAGCACTCCGGGAGGCTGAGGTGGGCGGATCGCTCAAGGTCAGGAGTTCAAAACCAGCCTGAGCAAGGGCGAGACCCCTTTTCTACTATAAATAGAAAGAAATTAATTGGCCAACTAAAAATATATACAAAAAAAATTAGCCGGGCGTGGTGGTGCATGCCTGTAGTCCCAGCTACTCGGGAGGCTGAGGCAGGAGGATCACCTGAGCCCAGGAGTTTGAGGTTGCTGTGAGCTAGGCTGACCCCACGGCACTCTATCCTGGGCAACAGAGTGAGTCTCTGTCTCAAAAAAAAAAAAAAAAGAAGTGACCGTCACGTCTCGCACGGTTGATTCCACAGCCTTCTAACCACTCTCTGCTTCTCTTCTTCCTCCTAGGACTCTGATTTACCTTTTAAACAACTCTGGCCTGTGTGACAACCAGCTGTAGGAGAGCTCCTCTTCCCTTCCCCCATCCTATGGCTATACACCACACTCAGAGCAAATTCCAGCCTCCGACTATGTTCTATCTTCTGACCTCCCAACACTCCGCCCCCCACCCCTCCCCTGCCCAGCTTGTTCCTGCCTCAGGGACTGTGCCTGTGGGTTCCCGCTGCCTGCGCACTCACTCATCCCCGTGGCTCCACGGCTGGCCCACCATCAAACGCCACCTGCTCAGACCACCCTGCGTGAATTTACTTCCACGTAAATCTCTTCGAAGCACTCCTCAGGATCCAAAGTTATCCTGTTCCTTTATTGCTTCCTTGTTTATTGACTGTCTTCTTCCATCGGAACATCATCTCCATGAGGGCAGAGTCCACGAGTGTCATATTCGACAAAGTGGCCCTGGTCCTTGTGTGGAGCTTGGAATCTATTAAATACTTACAATATGTAGAACGAATGAGTAATGAATGAATGAATAGAAAAAACACAGGCATCCTTGGAGATGCAGTCAATGTTTTTTTGCCCTAATCTTAGGAACAAAGTACATCAGGCTACAGATTTGGCCACAATTCTGCCAAAAGAACTCAGATACCTCTTGGGGAAATCACTTGCAGAACCAGGAGAGGTCCTTGTTTTGCCACAGAAGGAGACCTAAAGTCACTTGAGTGGCCTATATTTTTGTTCTTAGGTAATCTCCCCAAGAATCCTTTAGCCCAGCTGTCCCCAACCCTTTTGGCACCAGGGACCAGTTTCATGGAAGACCAGTCAGTCGAATTTTTCCACAGATGTGGGGGTGGAAGGGGATGGGGGTGAAGTTGGGGGCAGGGGCGGAGCTCGGTGGTGATACATGGCCCGGTTCCTAACACGGTTGGGGACCGCAGGTTTAGCCATACAAAACTGAAGCAGAGACACTCACACTTCTGATTTAGCATCTTAAACAGCCTTGCCAACAGGCAGATATGTCTTTAGAATTTTTTTTCCGAAGCCTTTAATATACAAATTCCAAGGTGCCAGCCTCAGAGAGTTCCTATTGCCCAGTCTATGTGAAGACCGAGAATCTGCATGATTAATTTTTAAAACTTGTGTTTGCTCACAAAATCAAATAAATAAAAAAGTGTCAGTGTCAATGTTAACTAATTGTTCGGATTTTTTTTCTTCCACATCTTTAAATAAGAAACTTGCTGGATTACTTTATGATGTCTCAGTTTTAGGATTATTCATTGACGCCGTGATGTGCCAAATGAGGGTTTAGCCTTCTTTCCTCTACTTGTACCCCACTGTAAACCCCTCTCTTCCCATGCTCCTAATACCATTATATTTTAATTTTGCTTAGAGCAACATTCAGTACACACACTGTTATGACTATGGAAGTGCTAATAATAGCTGAAGGTGGCAAACTATGATGACTTTTCCTGCACAGTTTTATTTTCTCTGGAGTTCATTATTGCCTTGGTTTTGTTTGATTGCTTCTTAGTTTTTTTTTTTTTTTTTTTTGGAGACAGAGTCTCACTCTGCCACCCGGGCTAGAGTACCATGGCATCATCCTAGCTCATAGCAACCTCAAACTCCTGGGCTCAAGCGATCCTCCTGCCTTAGCCTCCTGAGTAGCTGGGACTGCAGGCATGCACCACCATGCCTGGCTAATTTTTGTATATATTTTTAGTTGTCCAGCTAATTTCTTTCTATTTTTAATAGAGATGGGGTCTCACTCTTGCTCAGGCTGGTCTTGAACTCCTGACCTTGAGCGATCCTCCCGCCTCGGCCTCCCAGAGTGCTAGGATTGCAGGCATCAGCCGCCGTGCCCGGCCTGCTTCTCAGTTTTGCTAAATCCTTTACCACTGGTCCCTCAGTTTTCCAGCTTCCAAGATTATGTAGCTGTTGTCCCATCTCCTATTCTCTCTATTCCCATGCGGAAAGAAAACATCCTTTCATTGTAGTTCTAATGGATTTGGGGGAGGGAGTGAAATTAAATGCAAATATTTTCTCTCAGTCTGTGGCTTATCTTTTCACACTTTCTTAAAGGTATCTTTGGAAGTGCAAAAGTTTTGAATTTTGAAAAAGTCTAATTTATCAATGTTATTGTGTCCTATTTGATTGATTGATGAACCAATAGATATATATTAATACATACTATTATGTATATACACATGGTTCCTGACTTGTGATAGTTTGATTTAGTGATTTTTCAACATTACCATTGTGTAAAAACGATATGCATTCAGTGGAAACCATGTTTCAAGTATCCATAAAACCATTCTGTTTTTTACTTTCAGTACAGTTTTTACTAAATTACATGAGATATTTAACCCGTTATTATAAAATAGGCTTTGCGTTAGATGATGTTGCCCAACTGTAGGCTAATTTAAGTGTTCAGAGCCCATTTAAGGTAGGCTAAGCTATGATGTTCGGGAAGTGATGCATATTAAATTCATTTCTGACTTATATTTTCAACCTACGATGAATTTATCAGGATGTAACCCCATCCCAACTGGAAGAGCATCTGTATATAATTTGGTGTGTGTGCTTATCATTTTGAAGTCTAGCTAACAGGATTTGCTGGTGGATTGGAGGTGGGGGAAAGAGAAAAATTAAAAACGACTCCATCGTTTTGGGGATAGCAAGTGTCTGAGATGGGGAAGACCACAGGATTGGAGCTCTGTCCTGGGCACACTGATTTTGAACGCGTCTGTTAGAGATCCACGCGGAGACTCGAGGAGTGGTGGAACCTGGAGTTCTGAGGTCAGCTTACAGACAAGAGGGCTGGGGAGGCTGCAGGTGACCAACAGGGGCGAGAGGGTGGACAGAGAGGAGGCGAGGATGGAGGCCCGCCTCAGGCCTCTGCAGGTAGAGGTTGGACAGTGAGGGAGACTCAGCGAGAAGACGAGGAGTGGCCAATGAGGTGCAGCTAATCATCCTGACGTCAGCTTCCTTGTGATACCCAGGGATTAGTAGTGAATAGCGGTTCCCTCACAGGGCTACGGTGAGGACCTGCGTGTGCACTGAAAATGCTTGGAGCAGCGCCTTGCACGTAGGAAGCGCGCAGTACATGTTAGCTCTGAATAAGGACCTTCTCTCTGACCCTTCTAATGAACTGTCACACCTTGCTCGCTGGGCTTGGCTGTGAGGTGACAGCACCTTCGCAGGGGACTGGAGCTCAACTCGGCCAGGTGGCTTGGGCAGTGCAGGACACGGCCTGCTCTGGTGAAGGACCGGGCACCGTGCTGAGCCAGCCGCCCAGAGCCTGGCGCTGTAGGCCTGGCCCAGGCACGTCGCCCAGCCAGCAGGTTTGTGCAACAGGCTCGACCCCCAGAGGGAGGCCCAGACACCCTCAGGGGCAGGCCTGGCTGCAGACTGTGGTTGAGGAGGGTGAGAGTTGCAAGTGCCTGTAATGTTGCTATTAAACAGAAATGTGACCTCATTTTACACTCATGGGCCTTGAAGCCTGGATGTTAAGGATTAACCTTCGGTGTGCGAGGCTGGGTACCGGGATTGGCTACATAATCTGCAGGGCCCAGTGCGAAAGGAAAATATGGCCCTCTTCATCAAGCATCCTGAGGAATTTTAAGACAGTTATAGCAGAGCATTAAACCTGGTGGGGGCCCTTAGCGCAGGGCCTTGTGTGACCGCACAGGTCCTAGGCCCAGGAAGCCAGTGAAGCTGGAGCTGCTGGGCCCCACCTGGTTTGCAAAGGATGGGAGGAGGGGGAGTCTGGAGGGTTTGAAGTGGGGAGGCACTAGATATCTAAGGGTTAGAAAGGCCGCTCGGGCTGCAGTGTGGAGAGTGGTCCAGGTGAGTAGGGGTGGTGGGGGCCGTTGGAGCTTCCGGCTGAGATGCAGGAAGGGAGTGGATGGGAGAGGGGTGGGGCCCACTCCCTGGGGAGGTTGCCCTGCAGCTTCCTGCCTCTCCAAGTTCCCCACTTACTAGGCCCTTTCTGCTTTCTCCTGGGGAGTTCTCCTGGGACCGCCATTCTGGGATGTGGGTGTCCTTTTTTATTCCACTCCCTTTGGCAGGGTGAGAAGCTTCCCCACTAGTGTGGGGGCTGAGAACAGATTCTCTCCATTGACTGCGATGTAGATGCCGCAGCCCCTCCTTGGCGGCACCGTTGACATGCCTCTGGAAACTGTAGCTTAGGATGTCCTGTTGGGTCATCTAGCACCCAGACTCTCACGGGCAACCCTGGCACACCGTGTGTGTGACATTCAAAGACAAAACACAAGCAATTCAACTAAAAAAAAAAAAGATAATGAGAACAATGTCATCAACATTTTGGCACAAAGGGTCTGAGTACTGGGCCACCAGGCATTTCTCTCAGATGCCAGGGCACAGGGAGCAGATGCAGGTCTCTGCATTTCAGTTTCCATAAAGCGGGGACAATGGTTGCAGAATGTACATAATTGTAGGACCTGATGCCATGGGTTTTATTCCATGAACGAAACCTATGAAGTTAATACCGATTCCCTTCTGACTGCCAACCACATCTGAAGATGTGGAGTGATATAGGTAGGTAGCAACAGCAAGGTAATATAGGTGAAGGGACTTTGCAGAGTTTAAAGAACAATGTGACAATAGAAATGTAATGCATGATCATTATCATTATTGATATTGTAGGTGGAGAAAGTTATCTCTCAGCACCCAGATCCTAGGAATTTTTGAACCTTGTCTCGGTGCCTGCTAGATTACCTGTAGGCAGGCAACAAAAGACGGGCATTGAAAAAAATGAATTCGGCTTCAGTGAATTTATCTAGAATTATGTAATCAGAAAATCTAGAAAGAAGCTGTTTTCATTTCAGCAAACACGCAGATTTGTGTTTCGTGGGTTTTAGTGTTAAGTTTTTTGTTTTGACTCATACGTGTAGGAATGGACACCGTAATCTCTTCAATGCTTTGACCCTGGAAAGAACATTACGTGATCCTTCGTTTCTAGTCACTGCCCTCCCGTTTCCAAACAACCTGCCAGAAACAGCTGTCAGCCCTCAGCTGCTGCACGCCCTGATCCACATTCATGACTCCCTTTTGCAGCCTGTGATCACTGGGAAGCTTCTGGAATCAGGAAAGCACATAATGATATAGAAACGATTGGTACTATCACAGCGTGCTTACACGCGCCAGGCTCTGAGGCTGAGGGATTTGTGTGCATTGCTCACTTAATCCCTGTGACAACCCTGAGCACTTAACACACGAAAACCTGCTGCTTAGAGAGGTAAAGTGACTTGGTTAAGGTCACATTGTGAATAAACGCTAGAAATGGAGTTTGAACCCAGGTCTGCCTGGTTCGGGAGTCCTGGCCTTGGGTCCTTTCTTGTGCTGCCTCATGGAGGCTGGACCCAGAGTGACAAAGAGATGATCTCATTCTGAGTCCTCACTTTGTGGAATTATGTGACAATAATGCGGGACCTCACCTACTTCCAAATCCAGATTCTCTGCTCCGGTTACTTTCACACATATGTATAAATTTAATAGGAAAGGAAGTTTCCTTCAAAAGACCCAGCAAGTCCCTATTAGGAAATTCAGTCTTGCAAAAGTAAAAGTGTTGTTAAATTATTGATGTTATCTTGCAATGTGACCTTTGTAAAGACCCTTACTATTCATTCATTCAGTAACCATTAATATTTATTTAGCACCTATTATGTGCAATGCACTGTTCTAAGTACTGGGGACATAGGGATGGGCCAGACTGCGGGTTAACAAGTCCCCGCATAAACAATGAAACAAATCCATAAACCCGCCAGGTTGACAAATAGTGACAAGGTCAGAGAAGGAAACACACAGGCAGCATGACACAGTGACAGGAGCAGGCAGGGAGCAACTGCTCTAGAGAGCTTGCCCCAGGAAGGTGACATTTGAGCTTAGAGCTGAAGGATGACAAAGCACCCTGCCCCTGGTTGAGGTGGACCAGACAGAGGACACAAAGAAGACAGGCCACACGGGAAAGAGAAAACCACCCGAGGCTGAGTGCTGGGCCAGCAGATTCAGAGGAGGCGCCAGCGAGGAAGACCTAGAAATTAGTGGCCGAAGGGGCAGGAGGGAAAGTAGAAGCACTTAGGGTCAAGGGAGCCAAGAGGACTGTTTCAAGGGGGATGTGGCAACTATGCTTGTGAGGCTGCCCTTCGGATCTGGAATGTGGAAGTCGCTGGTGACCTTGAAAAGAGGACTCTCGGTGGAACGCTGTCAGGCTGCATGACGAGAGAAAGCTAGACTAGCAGCTTGGAGAAATTGAAGTGTGAAGTGAAGACACCGAGCGCAGGCAACTCTTCCAAGAAGTTTTGCTATAAATGTAAGCGGAGAAGCAGGGCAGAAGCTGGAAGGGGATTTGAGGATGCGGGAAGGTGAGCTGGCCAATCTCCCACCCAAGATCCAGTCTCTGCCATTTGTGTCCCACTCTGCGCCCTGCAAGAGTGACCCTTTTGTGTGGCATCACCAGGGCTCCTGTTAGAACATTTCCAGATGGATTCAGCCAAGGGGAGGCAAAGGCAGGAGGAAAGAGAGAGCGGGTGTCTGTCCTCTCTCCCTTTCCACTTCTGTGCCTTGTCTCCTTCTGGGGCTGTGTCCCCCACCTGCCCCCAGCCTGCAGTTCCTTCCGGGTTGCCCCTCCTCCGTGGTTCTTGGACAATATTTCTTCCCCTGGGCCTTTCTGCGCCAGGAATTACCCCCCCCAACTGTTGTGCGTCTCTGGGTGCCCCAGCCCCCTTGTTTGTTCCCTTGACTTTGGAAATAGCCTCTTTGACATCAGTGGAACCATCCGAGTGAATTCTGATTCCTACCAGGACCCTGACTGATATAGAGGTCCTTCCCTCCTTCTCTTTCTTCCTCTCTCTCTCCCTCTCTCTGTCTCTGTCCCTCTCTTTCTTTCTTTCATGAAGGGAGATGCTAGAACACATGTGTGTGTAATGGTGGCCTTGAGCCTGCTCAAGGACACGGGATCCGGCATCCAAGCAGAAGGTTGCTGCCTGACACTGGAGCAGGAATCCTGCGGCTCCGGGAGGAGAGGCGGAAGGGCTGTCGGATTTGGTGTGGTGGCTTCCAGTTTCTCAATGAATTATGAACCGGGACCATCAGCTGAGCAGTGCGGGGTAGTTTGTGGAGTCAGAAGGAAGGGTGAAATAGCCATCTCGGAGGGCAGGAAAATGAACTTTCTAGGAAAGGTTGGTAGGGTTGCCAGGCATGAGGAGTGCCAATTTGAGGTTTGTGGTCACGAATTTAAAGAGCAACTGTCAACAGGGCTGTGTGCTTTTCTCCTGCATCCTTGGGCTGCTCTGGTGGGAGCCTGGAGAAGATGGGGGGGTTGGGTTTTACGAGGGTTGGGGTTTAGCCAGGTTGATAGGATGGGCAGAGAGGGGGCAGGTTTATTGAGGGTGTCAGCCAGGGAGTGACAGTCGTGATGACCCTGGGGTCTACCGGTGCTAGGAGGGAAGGAAGGGCATGAGCACGTGATGGTAAGAAAGGTGATAATGAAACTGGGGGTGAAGAGGAAGCCAGAGCTGCAGTGATTGGGAGATTAGTACAAAAACCCACAAGATGAGGGAGCACACGGTGTACCCTGAGGGCGTCAGGCCGGCAAGATTTGGAAGCGGGGGAGGACAAATGGCTCAGAAGGTCACTAGGAGAAAAGAGGGCACCCACGTCACCTCCTGGCCTTCCCTGGACCATTTTCTCCCTGGCATGTCCCAGCGTGATTCTCTCTCTTGCCAGGTTGCCTGAAAAAGCCCACAACAACGTGTGTGTCTTCGGTTTCAGGGCTGAGAAGGCCATTTTCCAACTGGGCTTCTTCTTGCAGCCTGACCCAGAGCCCGGTTCTGAACACACTGCACAGGGTGTAGTGATGTGTCTTCCAGAACGAGCACCCGTGGGCCCCTCGGGAGTCAGTGTCCCAAGGGAGAAGTTCGGTTTCCATGCCATTATTTGTGTATTGAAACATGCGTTAAGCTCTGTGTGTGCCAGGCCGACCTGCTTTATTCTACCCCTTGCAGGAGGGAGGGATTATTACACTCATTTTTACAGATGAGGAAATAAAAATTCAGAGAGGTGAAAAACTTTGCCAAGGTCCTACAAGGCCTTGCTGAGTTCAAGGCAAAAGTGACAGCCTGAGCAAAGACACCGAAACATGAAACTCTGTGGTGTGACCAAGGCTACGGAGCAAAGGCAGAGAGCACAGCAGTGGGGCGGGTCCCTGGCCTTGTCTATAGGCCTGGGGTTCTCAGACAGCCTCAAGGGGGCCCACAGACCCCCAGAAGTTCCATTGCAATTGTGAGTATCTATGTATTATTTTTTTTCTGGAGAGAGGGTTTTTTTTTTCTTTTTTTTTTTTCTTTTCATCAGATTCTTAAACTGGGACATTTACTCAAAACAGCCTTGGGTAGCAGATAAGCCTGGAGAGGTCAGCGGGGCCCAGGAATGCAGGACCTTGCAGCCCCGGTTTAGGAATTCATACTTCACCCTGAAGTCAACAGGGAACCCGTGGGGTTTTCTAGCTGGGAAGTGACATGGGACTGGTCTTAGGAAGACAGCACAGGGTTATTGTGAGCTCAGATAGATGGAAAGTCCTTTTATAGACTATAATGTGATGTACTATGTACTGCTGTATCCCCCAAGTCTGGCACAGTGCTGAGCATATATTGGGGGCTCAGTTAACATTTGTTGAATGAGTGAATGAATGAATACATGAATGAATGAGCACAGGTGTATGTAGTTGCAATTTAAAAAGTGAATAAGGAAGGAAGATCACTTGAGTCCAGGAGTCTGAGGTTGCAGTAAACTGTGATGATGCCACTGCACACTACCCAGGGTGACAGAGCAAGACCCTGTCTCAAAAAAAATAAATGCAGCAGTCCAGGTTAATTCCATGCATTGTTGGATGATTTAACTGAAGGTGAAATCCAGGAAACCCAAGCTCCCCTACACCAGCCCTAGGCTCTAACAGAAACCTGTTGAGTACTGAGATGACGCTGGGGGTGGAGGTGGGTGTAGCGGAGAGTGGATGCGGCACCTGAGGATATGGCCACACCTGGCTGCAGCATAGGGCTCTTCCTATAGGCCCTGTGGCATCTTTGGAGGGGTGGAGGCTACGCTGCCAGGATGGCCAAAACCCTTCCTTTCCTCCTTCTACATTTAACCCATCGGCATGTCCTGTTGACTCTGTCTCCAAAATGTGCCCTCTATTTCCTCTGTTTCCTTGATCTCCTCCATTGCCACTCAGTTCCTGCTCCCCTGCCTCGCCTGGGTAACTGCATCGGTCACAAAACCAGCATCACTGCTCTGCCCTTGTCTCCCTACCAGCCCTTCTCCATGTTGCAGCCGGAGGGATCTTTTAAAACATTTCTGCAAAGAATGTGGCTTTCTTTCCACGTGCTTCTAAAACTTTAATATATATTAGGGTTGAGTGGGAAGTTTGCCAAAATGCAGGCTGTGATTGAGTTGATCTGGAGTTGGGCTTGAGACTGCATTTCTAACAGGCTCCTGGGAGATGCAGTTGCCGCTACTCTCGGACCACATTAGCAGTAACAAAGGCTTAGGGAAAAATCCAAACTTCCTTCCCATGTCCTACTTTAGCTGGCCCCTGCCCAACTCTCCCACGTCATCTCCAATCCCTGTTCTCCTCTCTCATCTTGCTGTCACCACACTGGCCTTCATTCTGTTCCTGGAGTATGCCAAGTTGTTCCTGCCTCAGGGCCTTTGCACATGATGTTCCACTGCTTGGAATGCCCCTCTCTGGGAGCTCCACGTGGCTTGCTCCTTTTCTTTATTTAGATCTTAGTTCAGTGGTCGGTCAGAGTGTATCTCTTTGACCACTTTATTTAATGAAGTACTTCATCCCCCAGGGACTCTCAGCTATTTGCTTTGTTTTTTTTTCCTTCATAGCACTTATCATTCCCAATTTATTTTGGTAATATATTTGTTGACTTGCTCATTTCCTGTTTCCACCCTCATGTATGTTGCACTTGGATAATGACTTGGTTTCCTTCACTCTGAGCCTAACCCCAAGCCCTTTCACGTTTGTGGGGCCCATGCATGAACATGCTCCTGCTGGTGTTTAGATGCTGGTGAGCTGGAAAAACTAACGGAGGCGCCTGAGGCAGAGGGGAGGGAGGAGAGAAGGAGCGAACTTTCTCTACCGAGGGTGCCGCAGAAAAAGTCTTAAGAATCTGGAGATGATGGTCAATCTAAGAATCAACACGTAACAGACGAATTCATTTAACTGGAAGAGACTGGAAGGGGAGAAGAAAGTAACTAATATTAGTTAAAGGAATTAATAAGGCATTTCAAACAGTGTAACTAAACAAATAGTATTTATGGAATAAATAAATATGTTGGACCCTGATTTTATGACTATCACTTTGCATAATCTGTTCATCCTCACGACACACTATCACCATCTTGCAATTAAGAAGTCATGCTGTAAGATTAGATTTGCTCAAGGTCATATAAGACTTGCCCACGGTCATACAGCGATTCAGAGACTGAGGTGACAACCCCACTCTCTAAAACAGCTCTATTCCAAGTTGTAAACACCATACTCCCCGTCCCTGTTCCCTGCTTTATGTGGTGCCATGTCACCTGTTACCACTTGATACCCCATGCATTCTACTTAGTTGTTTATTTTCTCTCACAAAATATAAACTCCCTAAGGGTAAGGATCTTTGTTTTGTTCACTATTGTTTTCCAGAACCCAGAACAGAGCCTGCCACATAAGCAGACACTTAATGAATACTTACTGAATGTTAGAAGGATGAATGAAGGGGTGATTTAAAAATCCTTGCTTTCTCCACCGCTACATGTGGCTGATGGAATCCTCAAATCCAGGGAAGAGGGCAGGAGTCCCACTGCAATGAAATCGGAAAGAAAGCTGTGGTCCACTGAACACTTTCCACATTCAGAGGGAAGACTGTGTCCACAGAGGAGGGACTGCCTGCACCTAGCCTGGTGGGAGAGTAGCCAGGCAGCTGGCGTTTGTCCAGTCTCCAGCTCAGACACCACCAATGTGGTGGGATGGGTGGGCATGGATGCCACAGGTTGGCCATGGCTCTTCTCAGGATGTGGTTTCCCACATAAAGTGGCCCTGGAGGGAAAATGTGTTGACCAGGACCCAGTGGCAATTATAAGCTTGATGTAAGTGTATAAATAAGGCACTTATCAGATAATCTCTTGTGAATTGAGCTAGAGTGAGTAGGTTGCTCAAACCTGGCAGCTCTGGCTGCTGGCAAATAAAGGTTCTAACTAGCCAGGCTGAGCCATGGATGGTTCTTTGAGATAGTTCTCTCTGGCCCACTGACCTTCCTCTGCACCAAGGCTTCTCAGAGTACGATCTCCAGACCAGCTGTGTCAGCACCACCTGAGAACTTGCTAGAAATGCAAATTCTCTGGCCCCATTGTCTGATCTACAAAATCAGAAGCTATAGGGGTGGGGTCCATCATATCCAGAATTAACAAGCCCTCCAGGTGATTCTGATGCAAATTCAAGTTTGAGAGCTATGATTACAGTTTCTCTTTCAGGGCAGTAATTACTTTGCTGCAAGGGGTAGGGTGGAGTTCAGGTAACAGGCATTGGGGGATTTATAGATACAGTGCTTGGGGTCCTGTTATAAATTGAGTGAGGATTGGATCAGTGATTCTTAATGGGAAGGGTCAGGGGTTGGGGAGAAATACCTTTGGATTTCAGAAAATCCCCAGATGATGAGTTAGTTTGCAAAAGCATATTTTAACGTTATCATAGTTTTGCTTTTTAGACTTGATATTTTATTTTGAAATGTCAAATGATATTAAAAGAAAGTGTAATGTAAACTGCCACCCAGGACTGATTGTTTTAGTGTCTATAGATCAAGTCAAAGTGCAATGCTTGGATCCCATCTCCCATCCAATCCTCATCCTCAAAAAAAAAAAAAAAGAAAAGAAAAAAAATTCTCTTTATGTGTGCACACGCCCCCTTACTAGCTACCTAGGCCTCAGCTGCCTGAGCAATAAGAGAAACATGACTTAGGACCTGCCTGAAAGAGCTCATGAGACAGGTTGCAAACTTTTTGGAACCCAGTGTGCCTTGCACTGTATTTGGCTCTGTGAAGAGGTGCAAAGATAAATTAGCCAGTGGGTTCTGCTATCAAGACGTTTACAAGAGAATATTCACAAGGGAGACATTTCTTCCGGTTGGCAGATGTTTGAAGTGTGGAGATCGAGACCTTTGATCAGTGTCTTGGTTTTTCAGTTTCACCTGATAAGAGGGCACATGAGGTGAACCGATGATGGGACAGGAGGGTGAACAGATGGTGGGTTAGGAGGCGCAGAAAGGCACAGACAGCAGAGGCTACCAGTCCCTGGCAGTACTGGTCCCGTGCAGCCTGCTTGGGTCCAGGGACATATTTAGGAGACGTGAGGTTAGACAGTAACAATTGTTAACATTTATCCAGTGACCACATGTGCCAGTAAATAGCCTAGATGCTGTTCTTATATTTAATATTAACTCATTCTTCATAGGAATCCTATGAGATAGGTCTTGGACTGATGAGGCACTCAGGGGAAAGTGAACTTGCCCAAGATCACACACTAGGCAGCGGTGGAGTCAGAATTCGAACCCAGGCTGTCTCCTCCAGCGAGCTGCTGCACGTGTCCGGGCGGGCCTGCTGGGTTGGGGACGTGGAGGAACGGAACACTTATTTTGATGGGTAAAAAGGGCCCAGAAGGCAGCCCTTTCGTCTTTCTCCATATGCCTGAGCATTCCTTTTGGTGGACAATCGAGAGCAAAGTGCTATGTGAACAGCTACAGGAAAATTACTTTAAGCCCTTTCCCACTAGATGGCGGCCCCTAAACCCACATAAATATTCTGAAACCTCCACTGTCCCCATCTTCCAGGCCCGGCCTGCGCCTGAGGTACAGCCGGACGCACCCCCTCCCCGCGCCTAGTGGGGCAGCGGCCTGGGCCCCGCCCCATCCGGGGGTCGCGGGAAGCTCCCAGGCCCGGGTGCGGGGTGGGGGTGGGCGGGGAGACGAGCCCCCGACCCACCCCCGACTCGTCGCCCGAGGGAGGAGCCGGCGCGGAGCAGCCCTGCCGGGGCGTCCAGGCGGGGCCTTTCCGCACCGCCCGCGCCCGCCGGGAAGGGAGGGCCGGGGGCGACGGCGGGGCGCGGCCGGGCCCCGAGGGCGCGGGCCGAGCGGCAGGTGCGCGGCGCGGACTACAAGTCCCAGCATGCCCGGCTGCCCTGGCCCGGCCCCCGCTGCCGCTTAAAGGCTCTGGGAGCCGCAGCCGTCGGGTCGCCGCGGCTTTCGCTTTGCCGCCGCGGCTGGGCGGGCGGGAGGAGCAGCCTCGGCGGCCGGCTCTCCTGGGGTCCCGGCTGGGCAGCGCCGCATCTAGCCCTCCCGCTTCGGGGATTCCCTGCCGAGGCGCCCGCGCCCCCGGGCTCCCCGCCTCGGCCACACGCGGCCCCGATGCCGAGGCATGGATAGAGCGGCGCGGCGCGCGGCGGCGATGGGGGAGAAAAAGGAGGGCGGTGGGGACGCGGCGGCCGCAGATGGGGGCGCCGGGGCCGCGGCCAGCCGGGCGCTCCAGCAGTGCGGGCAGCTCCAGAAGCTCATCGACATCTCCATCGGCAGCCTGCGCGGGCTGCGCACCAAGTGCGCGGTGTCCAACGATCTCACGCAGCAGGAGATCCGGACCCTGGAGGTAAGGGGGCCGCGGCGCGACCCGGGCTGGGCTCCAAATCCTTCCTTCGTGGCCTAGTTCACGCCTCCCCGAGTTGCATCCTTGAGCCCGGGTCGCACCCTTTGAGGCTTCTTCTCCCTTCTCCACTCTCTGAGGCGGCAGTTGGAGAACCCAGGACCAGCCCTCTCCTTTGGGCAGGTTTGGGTGGGGCGGAGGTGCAGTGGGAACCGGGATGGAGGAGCCCGTGGGCCGAGTGGGCGGCGTGCGGACATCCCCTTCTGCCCCTTCTCCGCCCCCGCTCCCTTTCCAGTTTGCGGGGCCGCAGGACTTATTCCCCCACTGAGTCACACGCTGGACTTTTCCCCGTGTGACTGAGTCGAGCAGCCGTGGGCTGGGGTGACGGGGAGGTCCCCCTGAAGTGTGAGCGCGGGCCTGCAGTCCTCTGCCTTCCCCTCGCGCCCCAGACTCCAGCTTGTCCTTTCCTCTCCAGGTCTTGTCTGCCGCTATTCAAAAAGTGTTTGCTGAAACTGCATTTTTTGCTGTTCAGGCGTTTGGTGCTTTCCTTTCGCGTTCCCACAGTTCACTGCTTAAAATGTAATTACCCACTGCTTCCCCCCGCTCCGCCGTCCCCCCGAAGATTGGATTTTGGCTTAGGGAGGATTATGCTGGGGAAGGAAGCCTTTGGTAGGAAGATGACACTATTTAAGGGATTGTGCTGCAGACAGCCTGGAGTGTAAGGAAGAAATAAGACATACGGGCCCTCCTCTCTCAAATTGTAGCTGGGAAGTGCAGCATTAAAAGGATTAGGAAGATCCAGCCAAAAGGGTTGTTGGGTTCTCAGAACACTGAGGCCTCCCAACCCCCCAATACCCAGTGGAGGGAAACTCCTGCATTCCCAATGTGCTTTTGTCCAGGGACTGGGCTGTGAAACTTCAGGGACCAGTTAACAGCTACCGTGTCTTGAAGAAGGGGCCTCTCACCATCTTGCATTGCCACATCTGCCTTTCTGAAGGTCTGAGGATGTTTTGTTTTATTAGAGCCTCAATTTCTCACCCCCCTCCCCCCTTGCTAATTGCCTCTGCCAGCTGTCATGGGGCCCAGCGATGGTTGTGGTAATTATCATATACAAGACCAATACTCCCGCCATGCACACCACAAGCCTGAATCCTTCCTTGTTCGATTCAAAATGCTCAGGGGTGACTCTCCCTCCGTTTTATTTTCTTAAAAGCTACGAAGCCAGGGACATTGGAAGAATCCACAATCAGTGCTTGCTATTATCATTTTTTATCACAGTTGCTATAGCAGTACTGACCAGGGCTTCGCTTGAAAAACAAACTAACAACCCCTCCCCTACAACTGGCCCTTCTGCGTGCTGCTGCTGTTTCCAAGCGGCCAGAGAAACTGATTTCTTGAACACAGCTGTGAGTGTGTTTGCCCAGCAAAGTTCGGTTTTTACATCAACACAATAGGGGGCTTGTGTGGCTTAGTTCCGGGAGGAGGGGTCGTTTTCCAGCAGTGGGTGTCCAGTTGGACTGCAGTGTTGTTGGGCTGAGAGAATGTTCTCTGTGTTGGCCTCTGGCGGGTTGTCCCCACATCGCTCTGAAGTGCTCCTGGCACCCAGAGTGTATATGTAAGGAGAACCATTTGCCGTTCATTCTCTGGAAATGGTCCTTTGTCCTCCAGGTACCCTGATTTCCAGAGTCGCTCTTTTTAATGAAGGTAGGGTGTCATGACACCCCAAAGCATCCAGCTGTTTAAGTCTCCGGTGGCTTCCCTCCTTAGTGTTTGTTTGGATGATCGTCTCTGAAGGCCCAAAGGGGATTTGCAGTGTAAATACAGCTAGTTCTTTCCATGTGGTGTGGATTCAAGTTCACCCTACTTCTGGGAAAGGCGGGGCCTGAGTTGTTTGTTGGGATGGGACTTTAGACCCCTGGAGCTGGTTCCCTGGGGCTGCCACCAGCTAGTTTGGATGAATCTCTTCATCCCAGAGGCCTCAGCCTCCTCACCTACAAAACGAGGAGGCTGGAGTGGACTCAGGGCTCTTGTAGCTCTAAATTCTGTAGTTTAGTGAAAGAGACCCATCTGGGTTGAATCAAATATTTGTGATCACTGTTATACATACACCCCTGTTTAAGAATGGTTCTAAAATTCAGATTTACCAAACTGACAAAGTAAGGGGTAAGTTTATAACTACAAGATTCTTTGCCCTAAGAGCAACGTGGTGAACAGAAAGCCCACGCCTTTGAAATTGGGTCTGAGTTCTGTCTGCGTGACCTTGGGCAAGTCGTGTGACTTCTGAAGCTCAAGCTTCCCTGTCTGGAAAGTAGAGATGAGACTGCATACACCTGCCAGGTTCTTGTGCATCTGTCCGTCTGTGCTGTTATTACTAAAAGATCTGCCTATAAGCTTTCCCTAGTGGGAGTCCGGTAGCATTTATGTCACAGGACACCTTTAGGGGAAGGCACTTCTACAGCTGGCTCATATTTCCTAGAAGCGGGTGACACAGGCCGGGAAACAATCCCCGCAAGCTGTGTGGAGGTGGCCCATGCCCAGCAGCACGTGGGGAGGCCAGGCAGGCCAGTGGCCATCCACTCTGGCTTTCTTTCCCGTTCTGTGGGTTCCTCTCGAACTCCAGGCCAGGGGCCCCTGAGACTGTGCTTGTGACATGGGATTCCTGGTTTCTGAAGAAGGATCTGACCAGAGGGCTTGGCTTACACAACTGTATCAGACTGCTTCCCAGAAGCTTTGGAACCCCAGCTCACTTTAGCCCTCATTAAGTAAGCACTCAGTGGGAGAAGCAGCATGTGAAATGTCCCTGGGAGTCCCTGACCAGGGACCGGCTGATGTTGCCCCAGATCCAGGTTACACTGGTGGGTGGGGTCAGCGTGTCTGGTCCCGACGGTGTGTGGGGTCAGTGTGCCTGGCTGCCCAGTGAGGGCTTTTCTCTTTGTGAAAGGGGTAGAAGGAGCTGAGCTGTAATGTTTGCCTCCTGCTTGCCAGCCGTGTGCTGGACCCTTCTCTGCCTCATACGATTTCCTGCAGATCCACTGGTCTTCTTCACACATACACATTTTCCCTCTCTGAATGGAAAGAGAGGGAGGCCAGAGTCTTATCTGTAAACAGAACTTGTGAGGCTACTTCATCCTGGCAGGACCTGGTGCTCTGTCTCCCTTAGTCCCTTCTAGGGGCCCGAGAACTCCACCAAGGGAAGTGGATTGAATGTTCTCGTTCCCTGGACGTGCTCATGAAGGCACACCTGGCCTGCCTTGTAGCCGGGCCTGAAGCCCATGCCAATTCATTCCTTTATTCCTCAGTCCCCTGTGGGTTGAATCTGTGCCCAGCACTGCACTGGGGAGACAGGGTATGCAGAAGCAGACACTCATGTTGCCTGTGACAATTCAGGTTCTGGGGACATTTGTAACTTGCCCTTTCCTGCCAGCCTACTGGTATTCCCAGAGACACGCTCTGCTGCATTGAGTCTCCCCACCTTGTGTTCTTATAGGTACAGAAAAATCTCCCCTTAGCAAGCTGAGCTAGCCAAAGGGGTTCCCCAAAGGACCTTGACCATAGAGGGCCTTGCTGGGGAGGGGACACTGGGGAGCTGTGATAGGTACGGTCTCTGGGCTTTACCGCTTCTCCGAGCAGTTGCCCTGGAGCCAGATGTCTGGAGGAAGGTCAGAGAGGCCTGACCCTTGCTCACCTCTGCGTGGCAGAGGTCAGAGCTTCGCTCTGGGGAGGACCTGAGCTTTCCCTGTGTCTCCTGGAAGCTTCTGGATCATGGAACTGCTGGGAGAGGAGAGGGGTGGTGTACGTGTTTAGATTGGGTTCTTAGGGCATGCATAGACATGCATTCACTGGACAGACCTTCGTTGCTGTTGATTTGCTTACTGAGCTCCTAGCCAGCAGCCACCCTGGCGAGGGTTGAGAGGTAGGTGGGATGCTCTCCCAGTCTTTGGGCTGTAGGAGCACTTTCAATCTAATGGGGGAGCCAGACAGGTGCACAGTAGTGACTCTAGTACCACAGGTGGCAGGTGGTGCATCGGGAATCCTACTGAACCCTTGGCCATTCCAACCTCCTGTTTTTATGGGAAATATTCCCAGAGTCTTGGTAACTTCTCCCAAGTCACACATACTTGGCAGAACTGGGACTGAAGCCTGGCCTTCCTTTCCCACTCAGCCACTGTCTGGGGGCGTGGCATTTCAGTGCGCTGCTCTCAGCCACAGTTGTAACTCCCTGCCTGAGCGACTCCAGCCACCCCTGAAGGGATGCGGACCTGGGACACTGTGCCTTTTGGTGTCTACTTTCACCTTGGCAACTTTTTCCCTGGTGAAACCTACTTCCCGAGTGTTCCTCGGAGGCGCCCCAGAGGGCTGGGGGTGCTGGAGACAGGCCCAGCAGACCTGCAGCCCAGGCTGGTGTGGGTGCCTGCGTGCGGACAGCGGTGGGAAGGCCTCCTTCCCTTTCAGGGTTGTGTCCTTTCCTCTGAGTGGTCTGGGTTGGCTCCAAAGCCAGGGAAGCAGCATTCTTCCACACCACAAGTACCCTGGTCCTGTCTGCTGGCTGTGGTCTGCAGGAGGACAGTGCAGAGGTGCTGGCCTGCAATGGCAGTGTCTGTGATGCTGGGGAGAAGTGGCAAAGCCTGTGGCCAAGTCCCTCTAAGCTGTGCTTTTTAAAAAAGACATCCTTCCAGAATAGGCTGGTTGAGATCTTTTTTTACCTTCAGTTTAGAGGGAAAACTGCATAGTGCCTTTGGGGTTAGGGGAATGCCCTTCGAGTTGAGAGGGCAGACATGGAATGAGAAGTATTCTTGGTCACCTGTTCTGTTTTGAGCACACCACTAGGCCCTTGGCATATGTTGTACCATTTAACACTCACAGTGACCCTAGGAGGTTTTCTCTCCATTTTGCAGGTGAGGTCATTGCCACTCAGAGGGATTAAGAGACTGAGTTAGTGGGGGGTTGAACCTGAGTTGACTAGTCTTCAGAACTCATCTTCTGAACTCCACAACTCTATCATGGGGGAATTCTGGTCAAGGTCATAGCTGCCAAGGCCAAGAAAATGGCCTCTAATGAAAAGGGCCAGTCCAGGGGCATTTGGTGGCTCAACTCCAGTTTTCTGGGTTGACTAGTGGCCACCCAGGCTGTGCAGCCTCTGAGTTCAGGCGTGGGGCTGCTTCCCTGTCGTCCAGCCCAGCACATCCTCAAAGACGGGTCTCCGTCTGCAAACTGTGATGCAACCAGCTCCATGCTCGTCTCATTCTGAGAAACGAGTAGCTGCCTGGAGATCAACTTACTCATGATTTTTTCATGGCTATTTGCCTTATTTTTTCTGGACAATTCTTCTGATAATATGTTCTTTAACTTTCTACTTTTAATTAAAATATTTTAAAAATACATAATGATATATGCTCACTATAAAAAAAAGCACAAGATGAACAACATCAAAATTCACCCATAATGCCACCTTTCAGAGTTAGTTCCTGTGAACATTTTGCTGTATATTCTTTCAATCTTTTTATTCCCTGCATTTGCATACAAATGTACATGTGTATCTTCGTGAAGCATACCATGTGCATTACCTTTTAAATGTCTTCTGTTTACATCAGCACATATACATACGCATCGTCACTATTAGTGGCTGCATCGTGTGGTCATACCACCCAGTGTTGGCCATCCAGGGTGTTTCCCAGTCTTGCTTTCATAAACCATACTGCAGTGAGTGTCTTACTAGAAGTGGAATTTGCTAGGTCAAAGTGTATGAATACATTTAATGTCTGTCTGATTCTTTAAAATCTTTAGGACAGAATATATCCCTCCTCCTCAGCAGGAATGGCAGCCTTTGCCACTGCCTCAGTAGCCATACTAAAGTCCAAGAGTTTAAAAAAGAGAGGGGACATGGTCCCAGGGCTGAAGTTCTGAGATATGTGTCAGGAATTACGGGTTCTAGCTTTGCGGTTGCTTGTGTCTGAGATTCTGGGTTATGTGTTAGGGATTGTAGCGTCTAGTTTTGTGGTTACCTGCAGCAAAGGGAGGGCCCTGGGCTGACCAGATAGAAGAGGGACCTTTCTTTGCTCCAGGAGAACAGAGGGAGGAGCTGGGTTTCAGGTCTCCCCGTGTCCAGGGACTGTTCGCCTTTGGGCAGTACACAACCAAATGGTAAGGTCTTGGTCACTTAAGGCACTTTGACTGCAGCCTTGGTTTCATCACTAACCACACATGTTGATCAGAGAGCTATTTGGGCTGCCTGGCTTTGGGCTTGATTTAGTAGAGTTGTGGGTTCCTAAGGGCTGCAGAGGATCTTGGGATTTCTATCTGGTTCAGCCCTCCCATCTTGTAGGTGAGGAAACTGAAGGCCTGGGGTGGGGGGAACTGACTTGCCAGGAACCCCTGTTAGGGAGAACTAACAAAGGGAGGTTAATATAGGAACACTGAGTTGGAAGTCAGACCTGGGGGCCCGCACCCTTGAGTAAGACATTACGCCACCTTGAGCCTGGTCTGTTGATTGAAGGCGACCTAGCAACCTGCCAATTCCACCCTCCTATGATGATGGGGTCTCCACCTCAAGGAGTTTCCTGCAAGAGAAAGCAGATGGTTTGCTTTCCTAGTTCTGTCCCAATGCCTTAGGGACCCTGAGGACTGGAGAGATTCTTGGAGGGACATCTGAGGTATCCTGTGGTATCCTTTATTGAAAGTCAGTCTGCCCACTGGGCTGGCTCATCCCAAATGGGCTGTCTTGAGTCTTGGACTGTCTGTGTGTGTACCTTCACTAGCTTCTCATCCTTCTACCAAAAGATCCCCTGGAAATTAAGTGGAGAAAACTTTACTGCTAAAAAGGCTAGTGTTTGTCTTAAAAGCTCATACAGATTTTGCATTCTATACAATCCCTTGTTGTTGGTTTTAATATCAAGATAATATTATAAATTCTTTACAATTGCTTCTAGAAGGAGCAGCCTTTTAATCTAGTGTCTTTTGTCCATTTTGGCTTTCTCCCCATTCCAGAACTCAGTGGAGATGCAGGGGTACATCCTGGAGACAGCTGTTGAGATTAGAAAATGCTTTGTCATTTATTCCCAGGCGTGCTCATCTGCATTGGAGAAGTCTGAATTCAAACTGCTGCCTCGTCATAAAACATATATATTTATATACACTTGTATTTCTCTGTTGTCTTGGTCTTGGTGGGCAACAGTGTGTTTTAACTGGGCAAATTGCCTTTCCACATAACAAAGCTGAAGCCATCCCACTTGCTCGCCATTTTTCTCCCCCGTTCCATTTTCCTACCCCATTCCATTTTCCTACCCTGAGGATAATTGCAAGAATGAATTAAGACTTGTGTTTAAAATTAAAGAAAAAAGAAGGAAAAGACAGTATAATTTAGTGTGTGGACTTATACCAGCTCTGCTTGGGAAAAACAACTTTTCTTTGTTTCTTTCTTTTTTTTTTTTTGAGACAGCGTCTCACTCTGTTGCGCGGGCTAGAGTTCCGTGGCATCAGCCTAGCTCACAGCAACCTCAAACTCCTGGGCTCAAGCGATCCTCCTGCCTCAGCCTCCCAAGTAGCTGGGATTACAGGCATGCGCCACCATGCCTGGCTAATTATTTCTATATATTTTTAATTGTCCAGCTAATTTCTTTCTATTTTTAGTAGAGACGGGGTCTTGCTCTTGCTCAAGCTGGTCTTGAACTCCTCACCTTGAGCGATCCTCCCGCCTCGGCCTCCCAGTGTGCTAGGATTATAGGTGTGAGCCACCATGCCTGGCTGAAAAACAACTTTTTCATACAGCATAAACTGTAGACTTGTACTGGCAACATAGTGATCATAAAGGTTTTGCTTTCTGCAGATCTGATGAGACAAGCTGCTTTAAAAAGTGGTGGGGCTTTCTTCTGCCTGGCACCTGGAGGTTTTGAGTTCCAATTTAGCCAATTAATTTGGGTTTAGTTTTGATATGGTTAAGTAGGACTAGCTTCACTCATGGTGCACACAGAGTTTTGCTGATAAGAAAAAAAGTTGCAGGTAATTTTTAAAAAGCCACCAGAGTGTTCTTACTGATTACACACTATCCTGAGAACTCCTGCCCCTCCAAGATGGGGAGGGCGGCTTGAAAGTACTTAATGCAGCCCATTCCGTATTCTGCAAGATGCTCCTGTGAAAGAGGGCCTCAGGTAGTTGAGAATGTGCTGAATCAGCCGCCTCCCTCTTGGAGATCCCTCAGGACAAGGCTGTTTAAAAAGCTCTGAGAAGTCCTGCAGCAAGGGTTCCCAACCTTTTTTTTTCATTTGAGGTTCCAGGTAGAATTGCGTGGGTTAAAGGGAGGCTGGTATCCCTGTAGACTTACCCAGTCACGAGAGGTTGCCTTTTGTTGAGGGAGGTGCTTTACAAGGGAAGCAGGGTGTCTTCTGGGAACTACACTAGCATTTAAAGACATGTATCACTCAATCCTTCCTGCAAGAAGAGGAAAAACTTGCCCAGAGAGACCTGCTTGCCTGGAGTCAGCACCTCTTCTTGCCTGCTCCTGGCCCTGGGTGCATTTAGCCTAGGGTCAAGGGCATGCGCTAGGCAGGGTCTACCAGGAACCTCATGATCCCCTTGGTGGGCAGAAAACAATCCAGTCCGAGAGAAATGCAGATGGCTGTGGGTGTGTTTGAGCCTGGGGCTGCCGTGGGGAGGGGAAGGGCTGGGCTGCAGGCCAGGAATGCTTTTTAAAACAAAAAAGGAAATGCTGGCTCTGAATGGAGAGGAAAGGAAGCAGCTTCCTGTTTCTGGTGGTGGCTTTTTGAAAGGAGGAGCTCTTTCTGGCCCCTTGGCCTACGGTGGCCTGGGCTAGCTGGGGCCACTCTCTGTACACTAGAGTCGAAGCTCCCACACCCCTGCCTGAGGTTTCAGAAACAGAGCACTAGTTCTGCCCCATTTCGTTTTCCCCAGATCACTGAGTGAAATGGATGTGTGGTTTCCAAAACGAATATCTATACCTGTTGCAAAATGGATGTGTCATGATAGCTGACATTTACTTCTACTGAGAGCCTACTGGCCCCCTTGCTAGGGGCTGTATGTGGCATTTACTTCTCCCAAGAACCTTGTGAGGACGGTCCTCTTGCCATCCCCATTTTATAGGTGAAGAAACTGAGATGTAGGTTAAATGACTTGCTCAGGAGTCGGCACAGCTAAGAAGAGATTGAGCTGTGACTTGCACCCAGATAGTCTAATTACCTGCCTGTCCTACAGTTACCTGCCTGTCCTGTCCAACTTGCATTTGCAAACTCCTCTCTCCTCCAGCTGGAAAATCTATTAGCATAGAATAATTTTGTAAGACTCTGATGGCCTTTGTCTGGACTCTGGAGGGTAGCCTCAAAGCCCTGGCCAGGTTCTGGTGATTCTCAGGTGAAATGCCTGGGTCTGAGTTTACATTTTTTTGAACTTTATTATGGAAATGTTCAGACACATACAAAAGTGGAGAGAATGGTATGATGACCGCCTCCCCCCATGTGGTGATTCTCCAGCTTCTGCAATAACCAGCGCTGGCCAGTCTTGGGTCATCCGATGCATTTATGCTCCAAATAAGCCTGGTTTGGTCTCAAGGAAGCAGAGCGGCCCTGGGAGGTCTCTTTAGCTTTGGTTTCAATTCCCTCCCCCCCCCAAGCTTGCTTTTGCTTTTGCAGCCTGCACGTTGCGGGGAGTCCATCTCACTATCTCACCTGAATTTCCTGCTGCACCTGAAACCTGTTCTCAGATGGTGGCATGCCTTCCCTGCCCCCACAGCGCTGCCTGAGACTGAGATGAGAGTCTTTAACAAGGCAGGGCCACCAGATCCAGCAGAGTTACACTGTGATATGTCCCGATTTCCAGTGTACACTTCTCCATGGCTCTAGTATCTCTTCTTCTGCCTTTCCTTGTTGCTTTATCCCCACTATTCGATTAATTGTATTTCAGCCGACGTTTATTGAGCACCCCTGTGCGTGGTCCCTGGGGAGAAGAGCCGGAGAGTACAGGCAGGTGACAATATTCCCTGGGAGCCCTGGGCGAACCCTCATCTCTGCGGTTCCAGCCGGGAAGTGATCCAGCACCTGCAAAGGGGCTTCCTTGCCCTTAGAGGTTTTTCTGTCATGGTTCTGCTCAGACCTTCCCAAAGCCAGGTTTTGCCAAACACTCTGTAATGTCTTTTCGCCATGGTCTCTTGACCTCAACAGAGGTGGTTTTCTTTTGGTGGTTTTTGTTTTTGTCTTGTTATTTGCTGTCTTCTCTTACAAGTGTGCCTCAGGTGCTGTATTGCTTTTTGCTGGCTGTTCTAGATCTTTGGATTTGGCCTCCCCAGCACAATCACGATGTCATTACGGGAAAGGACCACCTTGAGCACTTAGTGGGAGGTTGAGGCACACAGCAAGCCTGTGTGGGCCCTGGAGAGAGAACGACACTTTCATATCCTAACTCTATTCCTTGGCGGCTCTGTGACCTTGGGCAAGTTCTTCAGCTCTCTGGACTTCAGTTTCGTTAAAAGGGGATAAGAATAGGTTTGTTTTGGATGCTTGTGAGAAGTTACTGAGATGCAGAGATGTGCTGGACAGTTGAATTTTATAAAGAATTCAATATATATGTATTTTTAATCCTCTCTCACTTAGCATTATTCTAAAACACTTTTCCATGTTTCCCTATTATCTTCCTTTTGGTCATTTTAATTGCTGCATGATATTCTATCTAGTGGATATGATGTAATTGGCCAGAGCATCGTTGGACATTTCGGTTGTTTCCAGATTTCTGCTATTGTAAACAACGTGACTGGAATCCTCTTTATACAGGCACCTCTTTATTTTTGTTCCTATTCTGAATTCATTTCCTTGGGATAATTCCTGGGAATGGAATTACTGGGTCAAAGAACATGGATCTGTGCATGTGCACTCAACCGGGCTTCATGTGATGCTTGTTGAATGATGGCTGTCTTAAAAATTGTACTCCTGAGTAAATATCTCATTTT
Organism: Lepilemur ruficaudatus; assembly: GCA_963574885.1. NCBI lineage: Eukaryota > Metazoa > Chordata > Mammalia > Primates > Lepilemuridae > Lepilemur > Lepilemur ruficaudatus. The sequence goes on along the minus strand of CAUYRT010054163.1, from coordinate 25,170 downwards.
TTTAAAACAGTCCTTTTGGCCTTTGTGCCTTTCTTTCCTCTTCTCCCCATTTTTTGGTTAAATCATCACCCATCTTGAATTTGCTATTTATTTCTCTCTTTCTGTGCATTCATTTGGTGATGATCATTGAGCATCTGCTGTGTGCCAGGCACTGTTTTAGGTACCGGGAAAGGGCAGGGAAGAAGACAGAGGGCTTCCTTTAGTGGAAGGAGGAAGAGAATGAACGAGCCGATATAAGTGGTTTGAGAAAAAGAAAACCAGAAGTGGGTTGGAGAGTGGGGAGCATGGGGTGGAGGTGGGTCTTTTACATCAGGCAGTCGGGAAAGACTGTTTGAGCTGAGTCTTGAGAAGGCTGCTGTAGCTTTCAGTGTTCCAGGCAGAGGGACCACGTGTCCCTTGAGGCAGAAATGAGCGTGGTGTGTTCAAGGACCAGGAAGGAGGCTGGTGTGCCTGGAACACAGTGTGGGGGGAGGATGATTGGTGTGGCTGTTTCCCTAATGTTGGGCCCTGGGGAAGAATTCATGCACTAATTCAACAAATAGCTGTTGACCGCCTCATCTCCCCCAAGTTACGTGCCAGATGCTGTTCTGGGATATGAGTGAATGGGGAGTGTATCGTGCTCCAGAAAGTCAGCTGAGCGGGGGAGTTTGTGGATGAGTAAACCAATTGAAGGTGCTAGTGAGGTGTGAATGAAGGCCCGTGAGGCCGCAGGGCTGACTCATCTCTGCACTGAGGTGTGTAGGGACTTGGGAAATGTCTCTTGATCTGCACCGAGCCGGGCTCTGTGCCGCCAGCCTTCACCGTGGTAACTGAAACTCAGTTCTCTGATGTAAGGCCTGACAGTCTCAGCCTGGCTGGGGGCACCCTGGACCTCTGCCAAGGAAGGGGGCCTGAGAACTGAGGTGCCAGCTCAGATGTGGGGCTCTCATCCGCGGTATGAGTGTCTAGGTACCCACTTGCGGGAAACAAGCCTGAGAAGTGGCCACGGGAAAACCCCTCCTTACTAGGCTGCTCTGCCCTGACCCATGCTTGCCCGACTGGGGACTCTAGTGTGTGGCTCTTGCTGGGAATGTGGACCTGGGGATGTTGGGCTTTTCATGGCTTTCTTCCCTCAAGATGGGGCAGAGAGGGGGTGTGGGGTCTGAGATGGTGCTTCAGGGTGTGTCTAGGAGAACTTAGAATGTATCTCCCTGGTGAGGGGTGGTCTCGCAGCAGCGCAGGAAGTGACTTGTGGAAGGGGTGGGCGCCATCTTGCTTGGAGGAGGCCGGAGGACTCGTGACCTCCAGGGGCTCTGATGCCGTTGACTTAGGGGCCGTCTTTGACCAGAGTTAACCAGCAAGGTGGGTTCTTTGTGTGTGAGCTTGTTGCTAAATGGGAAGGGAAGGCCAGATCCTGGGAATGTGCTAACTCAGGGTCTCCATCTCTTCCCACTCATAGTTATGGCTGGCTGGAGCTAGACCTGCCCAGGTGTAAGATAGCCAGCTTTTGACATGAGTTCTCTCAGTTAATGTCACCATAACGATCACTTTATGAGCCCACCTGTGGATGAGGACATAAGGCCCAAAGTCACACAGTAATTGGTGGAGCTGGGGTTCAAATCTAAAATTGTCTGAATTCACATTCATGTTCATTTCAGAAATCCGCCTGGCCGTGGGCAACTTACCATTTTGGAAGAAATAACGCTGGTGGAAAAGCATTTGAAAAATCTCTCCTTTTTCACTCATGGGAGTACCGCAAAGTTGTGAGCAGGACTAAGTAACCGGGCATGGGGATCTGGGCAGCAGGTGACCATTTGCAGAAAGAAGGCAAATATGAGGGGCGTCCTGGCTGAGGAAGAAAGTGGGATAGAAGGGCCTTGGGAGGAGCAGCCTGCGGGTGGGGGTGGGCTGGAACCTCTTATCTGGTCATCTCAGAGAATTTTGCCTCTGCTTTGAAGCTCCGGCTAGAAAGGAATGAGTACTTGGGCCTGATGGCACCGACTTACAGGCACGGTGGTATTTTAAGTGTCGGTGGCAAAGCTTAGGAGAAGGAAGGTGACAAGCCTCTGGGGAGATTCCCCTTGCTGGCCCTGACTCACCCTGGCTGAGGGGACAGAACAGAGCGAGGAAGAATCCATCAGCAAGTGGAAACTTGTCTTTTTAGGGGACAGGAAACCTTTTCTGTGTGGTTAGCCTGGTGGTTACGAGGAGAGGTGAACATTTGAGACAAAGCACCAGGCCACTCTTGCAATTGCATCTTTGACAGTTTTGAGAGTTTTAGGAAGTAGTTTTAAAAAAAGAAAAAAAAAAAGAGATGAAAAGCCAAAGGCGTCATTTACTCACAATACCTGTGCACAGACAGCCACGTGGGCTGTGACCTGCCACGTGACTAATAGAAACTCATTCAACTGTGCCCCTCCACCAGAGGAGGCTTCTGACTATTCTTAGAGAAGGACTTAGGTGGCCTCAAGTGACCAGGCCTTGTCTTGGGCATCTAACAGCTTAAGCTAACTTCCTCTCTGGCGCTGTTTGGTTTAAGCAGTTTCCTGGTCTGGCAGGATTTGTTATCTTAGCACCCAGCTTGTCAAAGCCCATTCCCACTTGTCACAGCCAACTGGCCTTTGTCACTCCGTGGCTGCAAACCAGGCGGTGCTTGTGTTCTGAACGTCAGGCCTGGCGTTCCCCTGGGGCTCCTGAGGCCACTGCTTCTGCCTCCTCTTCCTCCATTTTTGTCGCAGGATGGGTGCTTGGCCGCGTTCTGGAAAGCTCTGCTGGTCCACGGGCAGCTTCTGTCCCTGGATGTAAGGCACCCCATAGTGGGCAAAAGCACAGGTTCTGGCACCTGACAGCCCGGATTCAAACTGCACTCCCTTTCTGGCTTGCTGTGTGTCTTTGAGCAAGTTACTTAACCTGTCTGGGCAGTAGTTTCCTCATCTGCAAAATGGGGATTATAATGGGGTTGTTGTTCACATGGGATGAGCCATGTCAGGCATAATGCCTGGCACAGAATAAGAGTATTTTTATATTATAATACTGTTTATTTTCTCAACAAGTGTTTAATGAGCACCCACTATGGACTGGGCCCTGTTCTGAGCCCTGGGGAAAATAGCAGTGAACAAAACGGACAAAAACATGGCCTTTGTGGCACTTACACTTTCGTGTTGGGAGGAGACATTCAGACGATAAATGAATAAGTAAAATGCATCGTCTGTTCAGTGGTGGAGGTGCGATGGGGAAAATGAAAGCGGCGAGGGCGCCAGGGCAGGGAGTGGTATAATTTTAAATGAGGGGTCGCGATGGCTTTGCAGAGAAGGTGATATTTGAGTAAAGATCTCAGAAGGGTGAAGAGGGCTCCATGTACTTACAGCTGGGGGAGCTGGAGTCCGAGGAATTGCAAGTGCAGAAGCCCGAGGGAGTGAGCCTGGGCTGTCGGAAAACCCTGGAGCCGGGGGTGAGGCTGTGAGGGGGCCGCGGGCGCGACACTTAGGGAGGCGCCCACTGCACTCACGTGACTCTGAGCCGAGGCTCGAGGGGGGAAAGAGCAAAGAGAAAAGAAAGTTGTGAGAAATGCGGGGGCTCTCGGGCTCTTTAGCAGGCCCTGCTCCGTCCTGGAGAATCCAAAGGGACTCGGAAACTTGGCCCTCACGTCTTACTAACAAATGGAGTTTGGGGGCCGGTCCACCAATCTGTGGACTTACGGAAAGTGCGCTCTCTGACCTCGTGGCAGGTGGCAGATGCGTGGCCTGGGGCAGCCTGCGGCTCTGCTACCCACTAAGGGCGCCACGTGGGTGAGCCACATTTATTCGTTCCACAAGCATTTATTGAGCACCCACGGTAGATCATGCCTGTGCCCTCCTGGTGTCGCTGTCCTTGTCTGTAACACGAGGACAGTAGATACCCTTCGATGGTGTCCATCCTTCCAAAGGTGTCTATTCTAGACAATAATTCAGTAGAAAAGAAAACCGGAATTTATGAGGCTATTTGCATTATCTGTAATACAGGAAAAAAAAATGAAAACAAGGTAGCTGTCCAGTGGTAAGGGGATGGTTAAACATACCACGGCACAGCACACGATGGATGGGTTATGGCGCCACAGATGTCAGTGATAAAGGCTGGCTAAGAACGTGACTGTATTTATGATATTACATTGAGGGAAAATATACAGTTTGTAAAATTGCATGTATGCAACGTTTGTACATATGTATTATAAATATGTAAAAATACGTATGCAGATGGAAAAACTAGAAGTGATATGGGTTGTGTGTGGTGGGACTGCCTTCCTTTTGGAAACATTCCTTTATTATTGTTATAATTTCATCCCTTGGTTTATTAAAGTGATGATGATCTGGGTGCCTACTGGCCTCAGGCACCGAGCAGCAGGTGCTCAGATAGGGCGGTGGACCTGGCTGGGTGGCCCCTGCCCCCGGGAGCCACACAGGGTGATTGCTGCCCGCTTCCCTTCCCAGTGCTCAGGATCGGAGGCCAGCGATGTGGTGCAAAACTCTGGCTTTCTGGAGTAAAGTGGAGACTTGGTCCTGCAGGTTCTTCCCAGGGTGCTCAGGCCTTCATAGAGCCAGATCAGGATTCTGCTGTGGAGCAGGGAAGTTTCCAGAGCTGCCGCCCCTCCAGAAGGTAGTGAGCTGTTTTTAGCAAGCAGTCCTTGTGGGGGCAGAGCCGGCCTGGCCCTGAGAGGGCTCCCTAGATCGTGGCTGCTCCTAACTGGGCAGTGCTGGGGTGCCACCAGCATGCTGTAGCCCGGCCTTCTGAGGGAGCACCCCTACCCTTCTGACCTGGGGCCTCTGAGTGAGAGGCCGTCCCAGGAAGGAGATGGTGGCCATGGGCTTCATGTCCTAGGTGCCCAACACTCAGGGTAAACGTTACCTGTGACTCACCCCGGGAAGCCCATGGTTGGCTCAGAGAAACTCATATTGAAATGTAGGATGGTCACATCTGGATCTTGCTGCCCACACTCCAGAAAAATCCTCTGGTGTCTGGATGATGGTGTTGGCGATGAGGACAGTTATACTACAGCAAACACTTACTGCCTGCTCTCTGTGCCGGGCTCTGGGTTAGCGCTGAGAACATCGTACCCACCGATCCCTCCAGCTGCCCTGGGAACACTGGAGTCGGCGCTGACCTGCCATCGTACAGGAGGAAACTGAGGCCCAGAGAGGGAGTTAGTCTCCTGAGGGCGCACCACCAGTGACAGGCCGAGATTCAGATTGGGGTCTGGCTGATTATGAAGTGTCTTTGTCCCAGTGCTGGACCATGGAGTGGTACAAGGTTGAAATCTGGCTACACAGGGAAGACTGCAGCTCGTGGACCTGTCTTTGCCTCACACCCCAGTCCCAGCCCGTCACTCCTAGGGTGCCCCTGCAGCGCCTCCACTGGCCACACCAAATGCTTCAGGGACAGCGCCCTGTTCCCTACGAAGGGTGACTAAAGCCCTTTAGCTTCAGAGGAAGCAGTTCCTCTCTCTTTAAGGGTAAAGACTATGTCATGACCTTTTTATCCAGAAGTTCTGGGGCCTGGTATAGCGCTTGGCACATGGCGAGTGCAGAGGAATTGAATGAGGGCTCTGGGGTGTGGGCTGTAACCAGCGCTAAATTAACCTCATGACACTGCTAGAAGAGGAACGTGAATCAGCACACAGAGAATGGAGTGCAGGGCTTGGAATGTGGCCCCTGGGATCAGATGGCCGGGTCTGACTTGTGCCTAACCTTCGGCAAGTTATTTTGCTTTTCTGGGTGCCAGTTTCCTCATCTGTAAAGGGACAATTGTAGTACCTACTGGTCAGGCCCGTCGTGAGGATTATTATTATTGCTGTTTTTGGCATGACGTCATGACATCCATCCATGATCAGGTGAGGATCAGTGAGTCAACATGTAAAGTATGGGGACCAGGGCTTCGTGCCCAGGAGGCACTTGATAAACGTGAGGTGTCCTTTATTGCTGTTGCTGTCTCTGGAGAATCCCCGTCTCTCAGGTGTGGGCTCCTACCTGTCCTTGGCTTCAGAGTCCAGACCTCCCAGCCGTTCTCTCCTCTGCCATGGAGCGCTGTGGGTGGGATGGGGTGGGGTGGGGGCTTACCACCCCAGGAAGATTAGACGCATTTTGAGGTGGGAGGTCTTAGGCAGCCCCAGGTCTGAGTCCCAGCCCTGTTGTGTGCTGTGACCCTGGCCGTCCCCTCACCTTCTGGGAGCCCGTTACCTAATCGGAGAAATGAGAATGACTATTGCTGGGGTCACAAGAACATGGTCAGTGCCGAAAGCAGGTGGCATGTCACGGGCCCTCAGGTCTCCTCCTCATCCTAGAGGGCAAGGGCTGCTCTGAGACTTGGCGGGCTCCCCAGATCCCTGTTGATAAGGAGAAAATGATGCACAGCCAGTTTCTCTTTCGCGCTACAGCACCCCGAGTCCGACCATCCTCACTCATCTTTCTGTGCTCTTCCTTGTGTTCCTTCTGAGGCAGGTGGGGGAGTGATGCAGATGACAGGGGTGGGCCAGCCTGACCTGCTCTGGTCCCTCCACCTGCTCTCCCTGCTCAGACAGCTGGGCCCCTCTTTCCCCTTCAAGCGCCATGGGACAAGAATGGTAGACACTTGGGCTGTCATTCAGGCTTCCTTTGAAAGGTGGGCACCCCAAACCTCTGCTGGGGCCCCGGTGAGTGTTGGGTGGGTTCTAGTCGGAAGGAGGAAGGGCATCGGGGGGGGGATATGAGCCGCAAGCACAGGAGAGGGTCACAACTGCAGGTCTAAGCAGTTGCAAGGAGGCTGTTCCCAAGGCCTCTGCAGCACAGGCGCGGTGGGACCGCAACTCAGGGTCAGGGGATGAGAATGACTGACTAATAGAGGGGCAGCAGCACCACGCAGACACTAGAGGTGACCTGTGCCACTCAGGGCATCCGGGTCAGACGTTCTCTGGGTGTGTGCGAATGTGTGTACGTGCCTGCACGTGGGTATGTCTGAACGTAAATAGGAATTCAGGGAAAGATTTCACGATAAGAGGGTTCTTTAAAATGCAAGTCAGCTCATGTCAGTCTCTGACGGGAACCAGTGACTCCCTTTCCCCTCTGAAAGCCACAGTATCTGTCCGGCCTGGCTTATCCTGCCCCATACCAGTTGGCCTCCTTGCTGTTCCCACCGTGGGCACCTATGTCTCTCCTGGAATGCTCTTCCCCCACGTGCCCGCAGGGCAGCGCCCCTGCCTCCAGCATCAGGGCTTCGCTGAGTCCTCACCCCAGCGAGGTCTTCTCTGACATCCCCATGTGAGGGTGCCCACCCCTGCCTCTTCCCATCTGCTGCCTGTCCCCTCCCCACTTCATCTTCTCTGTAGTCACCACCGTGGAACACGCTGTGTGGCATTAGTGACTTGTTCATTGCCTGCCTCCCCTGCCCTAGAGGGAACGTTCTGCAATGTCCTTTTATTTTTCTTTTATTCACTGATAGATCCTAAACACCCAAACAGACTAAGTAGATTCCCCAGTAATATTCAAATGAATGAAAGAAAGATCAAAGCAAGTTACTAAGAAAACTGCCAACGCCTAGTGCAGTTGAGCCCAGTAGGACCCATTGAGTAAATTTTCCAATTTTGGAAAATTGGAGTCATTGCAGCACCAGTCAAGCTGCTGGTGGATCTGGGCGAGAATTTCCTGTAAGTTGCGTGCTCGCGTGTGTGGTGTGCTCCCTGTTCATGTGTGTTTTCTTCTTTTGTGTCAGCCAGGATAATACTAGGTGTGTCCCAGGCCTCTGATTAAGGTTGCAAAAATACTCTGATGTCAGTTTACAAAGTAAAACTACCTTTGACTGAAACAGTTTATTACATCTTTAACTATTGTTGTTATCACCATTATTTACATTTCTTCACTTTTTTTTTTTGTCAGATATACCAGTTACATTAGATCAAATCCTTGATCAAAGTCCTGTAAAATTAGATACTCAGTTTTTGTTTAAAATCCAGGTAGGGCCGGGCACAGTGGCTCACACCTGTAATCCTAGCACTCTGGAAGGTTGACGCGGGAGGACTGCTTGAGCTCAGGAGTTTGAGACCAGCCTGAGCAAGAGTGAGACCCATCTCTACTAAAAGTAGAAAAATGAGCTGAGCATAGTGGCATGTACCTATAGTCCCAGCTACTTGGGAGGCTGAGGCGGGAGGATCCCTTGAGCCCAGGAGTTTGAGGTTGCTGTGAGCTATGATGATGCCACTCTACCTGGAGTGACAGAGTGGGACTCTGTCTCAAAAAAAAAAAAAAAAAATTAACAAAAAAAAATCCAGGTAGAAATTAATATTTTGGGGAATTCTTATGAGTTTTTTGTTTCACATACTGCTGTGAGTTATCTCTTGGACCACTAAGTTGGGGGCTATAGATCAGGTTTGCCATGAGCTGATTTTGAGACCCATACTACTGGAGCCTCAGTTTCCTTCTTTGTGGAAACAAGTTGATGAAATTGGACTAGCTAATTTGCTCTGAGATCCCTTTCAACTTTATAAATCTGTCTCTCATGGGCCAAGCTAATAGAGATAGCATTTAAGCTCATAGCACATGTGTGTCCTATTTTAGCCAGTAAGGCACGCTGCTGTTTCTATGTAAGATGCCATGTAGATACTGGGGCCCCTCAATCATGGATCAGCCTCATGCCTTCCTGTCATGTGGTTTGGGGCCTGTGTAGCCACTAGTCTTCCTGCTTGCCTCCCTGGTAACTGGCAGCATGGTCGCCGGGGCCACCAGCATTTTATAGCTATCCGCATCCCATGGAAACTCAAACTTATCCATACGGGGCTTCAGTCTCTTGCCTTCACCAGAACTGTAGATTTTATTGCCAAAGTTTGAGCCTGGTGACACTGGGCTTTGGCGTTGATTTGGTTTGAATCCTGAGTGCTGTTATGCCAGCTTTGTGCATCAGTTGGATTCCTTATGATGAACCTCAGTTTTCTCATCCATCAAATGGGGTCAACAATTTCTCTTAGACTGGTTTTGAGAGTTAAACGTGACAGTGCATGTCAGCTGCTTAGTAAAAAGCATAAATGTCGTTGATGGTGATGACGAAGAACTGCTGTGATGTGGGGGTGAAGAATATCTCCAAAAGCTGAAAGGAGATAAGAGAAGCTTGGGAAATCTGTAATCTATAAGACTAGTTTTTTAATTTAAAAGATCCAGAATTAATTGGATTAATGCCATTTGTCTGTAATGCAGGTGATAAGTCAGATGAGATTCCAGGGGAACCTAGGGAGCCAGTGTTCTGTTTTCTAGTCAGGTGCCCCTGAGTGTCTGAGGCTACACAGGTGGGAAGACACACCTTGCCTGGGCCGGGGTGTGGCCCATCAGTCCATCTTGGGATGCAGGAGCTGGGATTCGCCAGCTGTAGAACTCCAGCAAAGAGAAGGTCCCATCTTTTGGAGTTGCTGAAGCCTGTATGTCTTCTCTCAGCTGGTCACCCCATGCTGCAGGCATGAGGAACCCGACATTTAGGTTTATAAGACACAAATTCAATAAAGTTATGTGAGTGTAGGCACTGGGGATTTGTGTTAAGGACCAGCTAGGATTTAAAAAGAATTTGGCCCCAAGGATGTTAATTACAGCATTACTTATACAGATGAAGAATTACAAATAATCTAAATATCCGATATCCTAAACGTACAACTTTGGGATGTTGCATAAATAAAACTGGAGCACCTTTAGACCTTTAAAAACACCAAAAACTTGCTGTAAAGAATTACTACTTGATTGTTCACAATAACGGAAAAAATGGGTTACCAAACAGTATGACTCCGATTAATTATTTAAAATGAATTAAGCGGAGGCAAAGAGAAGGAAATGCATACAGTTATTAATGGTGGTTTATCCACTGTTAGTGGATGATGGTATAATAGTTATTTTCCTCTTGGTGGTTTCTTTCCTTTGCCAGTTTTTCTTCAATAAACCTACATTTCTTATGTATTGGTGGAAAATCATGTTATATTTAAAAAATATTTTGGATGGATTTTCATATATTAAAATGTGACATTTTTCACATTTTATTTTTGTGCCCACTGTAAAGTTTCAACCATTTTTTTGCCCAGACCTTGTCCCCAACTTGATGTGAATATCTGCCCATGTGATGTGGCTTGAGTCTGCAGATCAAAAAATAGATATTTTTCCCCCCAAGTGTGTGAGCTTGGAGCTTGAGAATGATGAGGGAGAAAATGGAAAATTCACAGAACAACTCGTTGACAGGTTTTTTGGAGTGAAATTATGTGATCTTAAAAATAATCTAAAACCAGGAAAGAGAACGTTAGATCCTATCAGCTCGGTTGTGAGTAACATAGAAATAACAAAGTGCTTTTCCTCTGTGACTTTACGTGTCATTTCTCTCAGATCATTGGACTCATTTTCTGTTCTAGAAGAAGCTCTTCTTGAGGGGACCATTGAGAAGGCTTGATGTGCTGCCCGGCCCACTGCAGAGCGGATGCCCCGGCCCCAGTGGCCGTGAGTCATGGCTGCCAGCAGCTGGTGGCTGAGTCCTCTCCTGGGATTGCCTTCGCTGAAGAGTGTGCACTCCCAAGGTCACCCCCACCCCTTCCAACATTTAGTGTCCATCATAAATATAATACATCTACCAAAATGGACATTTGAAAGGGTGAGGTAAGGAAAGCTCTGCTTTGAGGGCCTCTGGACGGGAATTCCTAGACTGAGGACTTGTGTGTTTGTAGGGGGAGTTGGAGACGTGCCGCCTGTGTCCTCAGCCCCAGGTACACATGAAACCGACTTTGCTTTATGGTGAGAAGTTAGGCGCGGTGTGAGACTCGTTTCTGGGAAGCAGACAGAGCAGGGAGGTTCCAGTGGTCCTGGTCTGTCCCAGTGTTGCAGGTCCCCACAGGGAGCCACTTCCCCAGGAAGGCTCTGTGTCCTTTCACAGGTTTCAGAGGGTGATGATAATAATCCTGGTCATTTATTTAGTATACATTTATTGAGCACTTGGTGTATGCCAGACACCCCCGGTACATATCGTGGGTACAGAGGACATCCTCAAGGAGTCTTGGTCCCCCAGGAGACATTGACCAGTACATGTGCAATTCCTGTCCAGGGTGATGGGGAGGTGCCACGGGAACAAGAGGCACCTGTTGGGGGGGATGCTGATGTGCACAGGAGGGCATGGACAGCCTGCCTCTGGGTGGAGGGTCAGGGGGTGCCTCTCAGAGGAGCTGGTGTTTGATCTGAACCCTGAACTTTCCCAGTCAGAGGAGCATACAGAATGTTCCAGGCAGAAGGCAGTTATCCAGGGAGCTGTACATTCTTTGTTATGGCCGTGGTGTACACATCTGTAAAATATGTCTTGGAACTTTTTTTTTTAAGAGACAGGGTCTTGCTCTGTTGCCCAGGCTAGAGTGCAGTGGCACGATCATAGCTCACTGCAACCTCAAACTCCTGGGCTCAAGTGATCCTCCCACATCAGCCTCCCAAGTAGCTGGGACTACAGGGACATGCCACCATGCCTGGCTAATTTTTTTTTTTTTGAGAGATGGGGTCTTGCTGTGTTGCCCAGGCTGGTCTCAAACTCCTGGCCCCAAGTGATCCTCCTGCCTTGGCCTCTCACAGTGCTGGGATTACAGGCATGAGTTACTGTGCCTGGCCTTAGAACTCTTTTTAAGAAGTTTATATGAATAGGTCACTTTAATAAAACTCCCTTCCCTGTGGGATTAGGGATGGAATATCACCCCTACTTTTCTAGGTGAGGAGGAGACATCCCAGAGAGGTTTAGGGAATTTCCCAAAGAGGGTTTATGGCCTGGATTGACCCCCAACTCCCCACATCCTGCCCCTTTCCCCAGCCCTGCAGCACTGGCCCTGTCTACAAGATGGTCTGCTAGCCCTTGGGCCGTGGCTCTCGGCCAGCGGGGGAGGGTTTGCCCATCCTGGACTGTTCTCCTCGAATGAGTCCTCCTCTCCCAGACTGTCAGCCTGGTGTCATGTCAACGTGACTGGGTCCCCAGGACCCTAGGTCTGAGCTGAGGCAGAGAGGGCAGCCAGTGTCCTGGATGGATACCAGGCTCGGGCTCTGTTTGGAACTCCTGGTGAGGTGCTTCCTCTGACCTGTGGTGTGGTCAGCCTGGCCTCCACCCCCGGGAAGCTCCCATTTCTGCAATCCAGATGGGTAGGCTTGGGAGTCTAGGAGTTTGGGGTGATGGGCCTGACTGGCCCGCTTCAGGCAGAGTGGAGTTAGAGGAAGCCCAGAACCCCGTAGAGGGGGTGCTCCTTGCGCAGGGCCGTGTCTTATGCGGTGGATGGGGAAGGGGCTTTGGAGCCAGACAGACCTCGGTTTGCCATTTGCTGGCTCTGTAACCTTGGATGGGCGACTTAACCCCAAAGCCTTGCTTTCCTCCTCTGTAAAATGGGACTCTCCCGACAGGGCTGCTGGGAGGGCCGGGCCGAGGCACTGTGCAGGGAGCTTAGCTGCGAGCCTGCGGGGTGTTGAGCTGTACAGTAAGTGTTCTCCACGTGTTTGTTCTTCTAATTATTCTCAGTGCCCCCAGAGTGCCTGGCTCACAGCGAGGGGGTATTTGTTGAAAAGGATGTATGAACTCAGGTTTGTGAGCATTTGTTAAGTAAGGAAGTATTAAAATTTGGATTGAGTTGTTTCTGGCCGCCAATAAATGAAACAGGCATGGTGGATTTTGACTTCAGGGAAAACCATCCTGTTTTCTTAACTCCCCCTGGCTCTGAGGTTTTATGATTCTTTGGCACAGCCCCTCAAGGATTTTCTTTAATGTAAACACACCAACAAGGGTGGTATTAACAAGCAGAGCTTGGTTTGGCTCTGGGCGTCCACCCGTTGGCTTGGGTCTGATATCCACGGCTGTGTCCGGTGCCTGGTTACTGGCAGGAAGGCATCAGGGTAAGTGCTTTTTTCCCCCTAAATGTGGTTGTGACTGCAAAGTGGCCAGGAGCTCCCCCAGTGGGTTTGTGGGCAGCAGTTTGCCAGGAAGATCCCTTGAGGAAAGGCCACACAGGCTGACAGTGCTCTGGGTGTCAGGATGGGAGCCTGGAGCCTGTCCACCCATCTGGGTGCCCACAAGCTAGAGGCAGCAGCCTGGGGGATGGGGTGGGGAGCTCCAGAGCTGGCACCTCCAACCTTAACTGTGTCCCTTGACTCCCCCCTGGGACTTGTGGGGCCCCTCCCTGGGTTCTCCCTGACCCATCTGAGACTGCAGTGGGGGAAGGGGCTGCAGGCCGGTGGTCCTTGGTTTGAGCAGTCCGGGAGTCTCTGGGTGAGAGAGCAGGATAGGCAACATCGGCTTGCACGCGCGCAGGAGACTAGGCCTGTCTTCCCCAGCCCACCACCCATTTGCTGTGCGACCTTAGACAGGACACTCAGATCCCCTGGGCTGTGGCTTCTTCAGCTGTAAAATGGGGAAACTGGCCCCCTGGGTACTTTCCCGATCTGTGATGCTGAAACACCCTGGAGAATAGCCAGCGGCTGTGGTTTTTTTTTTTTTTTTTTTTTTTAGATAGGCAATTCATGCATGTGGTAAAAGACATTGAAAAGTTTTGAAAGGATATAGAGTGAAAGAGTCAACCTCCCTTGTACCCCATCCCACTGCCTCCCCGTTTCCCTTCTCGGAGGCATTCACAACAGTTTTGAGAGATTTTCTGTGTACATGCACCCATAAATGTGCATACACGTTCCCGCCTTTAAAATTTTTAAATTGTGAAATATCATATATTCCAATGCACATACAAAGCATATGTGCAGTTGAAAGAATGATAAACTGAACATCCACGTACCCAGTACTCAGGTTAAGGAACAGAATATTCCCAGTCCCTAGAACCCTTCTGTGCCCCTCAGCCCTTTCACTCAAATGGGAACGTGCTGTTTATGCTTTTCTGCACTTTCTTCTTTTTTACTGATTAAATCTGGGAGAGCAGCTCACATGTGTCATGTTCTTTTTAATAGCTGCATAGCATTTGCTCTGTATGGATGTGCCATTATTACTATAATAGTTGTTTATTTATCAATCCCCTCTTGATGGATATTTAGGGTGTTTCCAGTCTTCTGCTGTTACCAACAATGCTGCAATAATTTTTCTGGCTTCCAGGAACTGACATTTATCAAAATGTACTATGAGAGGTCGTATTGCATCAGCGTCTCTGACCTGTCAGTCATCTCCAGAACAACATGGAAAGGAAACACTCGAGGCAGGGAAGCTCTGCATGGCTGTCCTGTGCCACTGTCCCTGCACCTTGCTGGTGCCAGCAACGTTTCTGTCTGATGCCACACCTGCCTGGAAGCCCCCCGGGGCTGGGTCTCCAGGAGAGTGTGGGACTCCCAGGTGCATCCTCAATTGGGCGTCCGCTGTGGGTGGGTGTGGAGAAGCAGGCCGATGGGAGCCCGGCTGCAGGCTTTGCTCCAAGAAGAGTTCCTTTTCTTTTGATTGCGCAATGTCCCTACGAGGGATCTGCGTCTGCTCTTCTGCTTTTCTTCGTCTTTCTGCAGGGGGGAATGAGGCAGGGGGGCTACTTTAGGGGTTCCAGCCCAGGCCACTTGTGTTTTTGAGATGAGCTTCCTCATCTTCCTTTTCTAGCTTTATCTGTCTCTTCCTCATTTCCTGTTTCCCTTTTCTCTCTTCCCTTTTGTTCTTTCTTCTTTTCTCTTTCTTCATCCCCTCTTTAGCCTACATTTCCTGGTGACCTGGCTAATTCTTCGATCCACACATGTGAAAGTTCTGGCTCTTCTTTCCTCTCTCTCCTGGTTCTGAGTGTGGATGACACCCATTGAGAAGTTGTGGAGTTTGCTCTACACCTTCGTGTAGAGCAAAGGTCAGAGGTCAGCAGGTCAGGGCTGGGGACCTTGGCTCCCTGCTGGTTCTGTCTCCTGTGAAGCTGACCTTTCCCCATCCTCATTCAGATGTGTGGCTGTGAAAGGGGGAGGACAGATCTGCCCCGGGGAGGTCGTGAAGGATCGCGGGGCTGCTGGAGGACCAGAGGCAGAGAGGTCTCAGGGAGAGGAGGAGGTGCTGTCACCTCTGAAAGTGACAGCATTCCCTTGGTTCACCAGTCTGGGCAGAGAGGGACGACACAGAAGCTCTCGTCACATAGAGTTGGTTCAAAGAGGCCATTAGGCTGAGATCTGGAAGCCTTCTGTGTGTGTGTGTGTCTGTGTGTGTGTGTAAGGTAGTAAGGTGCTGGGCAAGTGTGTGGACTCTGGAGTCAGATTGCCTAGGTCCAACCTGCTCTACCTCTCATCAGCACCTGGTGGCACCTTACAAAAATAACTTCTCTAGGTCTCAGTTTCTGCATTTGTGAAACAGGGCTAAGAGGATCAGACGAGATTATCCTTACACAGTGTTAAGCACATAGTAAATGCTGCATAAATGCTACCAATTTATTAATTAATATTTTAGGTGGTTTTATTGATGCTCTCTGTAAAAGACTGCAGTAGATTAGCTCCCTTGTAGGTGAATAATTGTGAAATGACTAGAAGGTTTTATGCAAAAATAACTAGAGTATCCTTCCTCATTGTTTAAGAATGCAGGTGAAAGGAGCCTTAGAGTTCATTTGGTGGTTTTCAAACATTTTAGCCAGAGCAATTGCCCTTTCTTTCCCAAGTGAACTCATATGTGGAAAGCCTGTATATAAAGATAAAATGGAAGCTCTACTGGTTGGAAGGATGGGCAGGGGGCCAGAGAATGTGGGCAGCACAGGCTCAGGGGTCTTCCTGCTGGCTCCCTGAGCCCATACGTAGTTGAGCTGTGCAAATTGGTACTACCTTGTTGGATGTGGTAATTTGACAGTACTTACTGAAACTGAAAATGTATATTCCTTAGGATTCAGCAGTCCAACTTATAGGAATCTGATGCCTATAGGAATGATAGCCTGTGCATACAAGTATATGTACAAGACAGTGTATTGTGTGACAGGTTAGAGACACCTGAATGTCCAGCGATAGGAGAAAGGCTGAATCAATTTCAGAACTGATTATACAACCATAAAATGGACAAGGTAGACCTATGGACTGTCTTGGAAAGATTTTCATGATATATTAAGTAAAAACAACAACAAGATGCAGAACGATACATATGGTATGATCCTATTTTTTAAAAGCATATGTGTATATGTCTATACCTATATGTGTATGTATATATGCACACAAATACACAAAGTATGCTAATAATGCTCACTGCTGTAGGAACCAACTGAGAAGGTTAAGGACCAAACTGCCAGCCATACTTAACTTTGAGGGGTTGGAGGGGAAGCTGGCATTTTTTGCTTTATGTAGTTTTCCCCTGCCCAAAAAAGGCTGGCACTTTGTGTAATTTTACTTTCTAAAGTTGATGTTTTCCTCTAATTTAAAAGAAAAAAGAGAAATAAAATTATCGGTCATCTTAGAGGTAAAGGAAACAGCTCCTGGGCCAAGTGCAGTGGCTCACACCTGTAATCCCAACACTTTGCGAGGCGGAGGTGGGAGGATCACTTGAAGTTGCCAGGAGTTCAAGTCCAGCCTGGGTAACACAGTACAACCTCATCTTTACAAAAAATAGAAAAATTACCTGGGCATGGTGGTGTGCACCTGTAGTCCCAGCTACTCAGGAGGCTGAGGCAGGAGGATCACTTGCACTCAGGAGTTGGAAGCTGCAGTGAGCTATGATCGGGCCACTGCACTCCAGCCTGGGTGACAGAGTGAGAGAGACCCAGTCTCTAACAATAACAAAAAGAAAAAGAAAACAGCTCCCAAAAGAGTGGTGGATTTGCCCAGGGTCGCACAGGTCTTTGCAGGAAGGGAGCTAAGGGGCTCTGATGTTGTCAAAGTCTGCCTGCTAAACGGTGGCCCCATGCTCCTGCCTTGTTTTTGCCCTTGGCAGGCTGGCTCTGTGGGCTGCCGAGTTCCTGCTACACTCTGCTCACCATCTGTTGAGGAAGCAGTTGTTAGGCTGTGAGCAGTGCCTCCCTCCCATGTCTAATTTAACAAGCCACCCTCCTCTCAATAGGCCTCCACTGAGGCTGTTGGATCACCCTTTAATTATTTATAGGGGTCAGCCACCTGATGGAACTCCATTGCTGGAGACAGACGGTACTGACAAGCAAATTAGTTGCAGAGTGGGAGGAGGGAGGGAGACAGCAGCGTGCGTGCAACAGCTCAGAGTGGGCCCCAATAGAAATTCATGAAGCATCTAGGAGGGTAATTTTAAACACTGATCATTTAGGGGCTGTGGTTCAAGGGTGAGCCAGGCTGAAGGCAGCCTGCCCAGCATGCGTCAGGCAAGCTGGCCTTGCTTTCCTGCCAGACTTCGGAGGGAGGGGTCTGCTCAGCTCACCTTTGCATTGCTCTGAAACCGGTGTCTGTTCATAACTACACCTGCTTGTTCTTAGTGCTGGTACACTCTGCTAGGAACTTTCGGGTATTCGTGGCCAAGATCTTCCTCCAGAGTCAGTAGACCTAAGCCCAAATACCAGCCCTGCCTCTGACCTGCCATGTGACCTTGGACAAGCTACTTCCTCTTCCTTGGGCTGAGTTTCTAACACTCCTAAATCAGGGAATCAGAAGCTCTAGAACATTCTATGAGTAATATGTCCATGTTTGTTGTTTTCAGGGAAGGAGCCCTGAGCTAGACAGAGCCCCAGAATTCGAGGCACCGTGCCATCTAGCAGACCTGTCGAGTCCTGATCTGTGGCTTATCTGCATTGAGACTTTGACCTGCAATAGGGAGCAGGTGTGGGACGTGTTTCAAGCCTGGGTTCCCCATGTACAAAGTGGGGCTAACGACTTGCCTTGCAGGGCGATGAGGATTCCTGAAAATAGGGTTAAGTTCCTGGCACATGGTAGGTGCTCATTAAATAGTATTATGCACTTAGTACTTGGCATTCCCAACCCTGCTTTTTGTCTTAGCTGAAAAATATATTCCATGTGGGGAGGGAAATGGGAATGATCTTGCTTTATAGATGCCATTTCATAGAAAGCATTGGCAACAGGACTTGCCACCCTTTCCCAAAGCAGTGTGTGTTCCTTCATCATTCTCATTCTGATTAACACTCGATGAATAATCGACTGTGTGGGATGCACTTGGTAACCCCAGTATTCTTTGATCCTCCTGAAACCCTGTGAAGAAATGGGCACTATTATTGTCTGCTCTCTGAATGAAGAAAGCTCTGTGAAGTTAAGTGACATGCCCACGGTCCCCCAGTCAGTACATAGTGAAGCTGGGACCAGAGCCACATCTTTCAGATCTTAGAGTCCTCGTTCTTCTCCATGAACCTGTGCTTTTCAGGATTAGGAGGGCTTTAGGGGGCTAGGAAGAGCTCTAATTAATGAGGCAAAGGCTCTAAAACACCTGGGCTCTAAAACATGCCCTTGAATTTTTAATCTGGTAGGTTTTCTACGTCAGAGACATCAACTATCAGCCGCATACGGTGTTTTCATCTTGTCTGACCCTGTGAGGTGGTGGACACCATGGCCCACATGGGCCAGATGATTCCATTTTCTGTCTTGTTTATTGCAAATGACCTTGAATTACCTAAAATCCAGGGCAGTGTGTTCTTAATTTGCCCTTTTAACAATGCTGATTTTTCCCTTCTAACTTGGATTTAAATAACCTTTCGTTCTGTATTGTCTAACACACACACACACGTAAAAAGCAGTGTCATAAAAAAATCCCAGCCCTAAACTTTCTGTAATTATGGGGTATGGCGAGGAGGGAGGGGCACTGAATAGGAAATAATGGGCTCGTCGGAGCATTGAGAGTCGCACTGGTTATATTTGGCAGCAGAGCTGAAGGTTTTTGCCTGCTGCTGGGAAAGTTAAAAAGCAAAACAACCCCTGCCTCAGCCAAGAGGTTTGGCCCTTGAATGTACTCCCCTTAATTTGAGGCACCTGAGGCTCCTGTTCTGCGGTGTGATTGGCTGGGCTCTCACCACCTCTTCCTCTCCCCAATGGGAGAGTAACTTGAGGGTGCCAAGGCGGTTTGGGGCAGTTGCCGTCAGCTTTGGCCTTTGGTGGCCACAGTGGTTTGGAACAGGGGCCTGGAAATGCTCCGGGGTCCCTGAACTCAAGACGGGGCTCCTTCTCCCACTCCTCTGACAGCAGGGGACAAAAGTACAAAGAGCTTCCAGGAACAAGTAGGGATTATTTTTTTAAGGCCCTTAAACAAAGACTTGAAATTTGAGGATGAAAATGCTGGGGGTTTTGTGCATAGAATTATTCCTGGAGAGGGGGCATGGCTGGGGTTGGAGCTGTGTAAAGTGCAGTTTTATGTGGCAGGCCAAGCAGGTGAGCTTTCCCGGTAAGTCGGAAGAGGAAGAGAAGGGAACAGCAGGTGGCAGTAACTGGGAAGCTGGCCTCTGAGTGAGATGAACTAGAATGTTTTGGTCTCGGGCGTTAAAAGAGTGAGTGAAAGGGACAGATTTACACAGGGTCACGTGCCTGGTCTGGTCGGTGCCTTAAATGGACCCGGGACACAGGCCTCTGTTGGTCCCTCTGCCTTGACTCCAGCAGGGTTAATGTTTTGCCAGAGACCAGTTGCGGGACCGATATTTGGGATTTGGAGACATGAATGAACAGGTCTTTTGATTTACATTTGAAATCAATAAAGAGCAGGAAGGAGATTTCTGGCATTTGTGCAGCTTCAAAACCAACTAGACAAAAAAGTCTTGATGGAGCTGTTTCCCAGTCGGGCTGGCAGCCCTCTCCTGACGTCCTGATAATCAGGACTTCTCTGAGAACGCCGTTGGGCGGGGCCCCTTCCAAGTTCTCCAGGAAGCCAGTTTTGGACCCTGGCCGCTGACTCAGTGCGGCCTGCTGGGTGGCTCCCTGCGTCTGGGAGGTGGCCCTAGTAGAGTCTGGGCTCAGCCCATGAGCAGGTGCTACAGGTGATCCTGCTCCCACTTGGTGGCTGGAGAGGCAGAGGGAAGGGCCTCCAGGAGCGCAGGTCCCAGGCGGGCACTGCTGGTAAGCGGGCGGCAGGGCAGGGCAGGGAAGGGAGGGCGCAGGCCACAGGTGTGCAGAGTGAGTGTGAGTCCTGCACAGGGCCGGAGGCTGGGAGATGATTTCTGCCATCACCCACTGGGCAGGGAAGGAAGTTTGAGAAGTTGAGCTTGGTTTTGGAGAAGGTGTGTGCTGTAAGCTTGGTTTCAACAGGGCAGGAGCTTGTGCAGGCTTTTGAAAAGAATGTGTGCCTCCCCAGCAGAGGTGGTCTAGGGGGTTGTGTTCGGCAGCTACTCTTCCTTCTCCCTGAGGTCTCCAGTGCTGATCTCTCACTTCCCTGGCCTCGTCCAATGTCTTGGGTGGCAGAAGAGCATGCTTTATATGTGCATTTGTCTTTGTGTGTGAGATTGTATGTGTGACTGTGGCTGTGGATATTTCTTTAACTCAGAAGTCCAAGGGGTCCCCTCGCATGGGGGGTGGTGAAGCGCGGTGCAGTGACAGCCTGGGCCAGGAGTGGGAGGACGTGGGTCCTGTGCCTGCCCGATGATGACTTAGGTCTGGTCCCTTGGTCTCCCGGGAACACAGCCCCTGATCTGCCCCAAGGGTGGAGATGGGCAACAAGAGGGAGGTGTGGTGATCATTCCTAGTGTTCCTTCCAGCTCTGAAATCCTGCAAACAATGTCGTCCAGTGAGACTGTCTCCACCAAGTAACACATGACTGCCGAGTGGGTATTTTAATCACTGTGCTTTCAGCATAACAGAGCGAGTTCTCACAGAGGGTTCATTGCTTCGTCGATCATGCAATCCCCGTGGAACCTGAGTTGGTGGCGGGTCTACAGTCGGTTCGTTTTTCTTTTAGCTGTCTATCATTGGTGGTGCAGAGATTCTCTTCAAAGCCTGGAATCATAATTTTTTTTTTTTAGGTGGGATTATATTTGCCCATTATGGTTAGTAAAGTTTTGTTTCAGAGTTGCCCCTGAGAGCCCAGAGGGAATAGTTTGCAAAGTGCTTCCTTTCTGGGATGGGCTGGCAGTGCCTGTAAGCCTCTTTTGTGGTTGGGTCTTACATAGCCAGATAGTAAATGATTCTGGAACCTTCTGAGCTCTGCCCCCACCCAGTGAGCCACCCCAGACCTCACGGACCAGTGGTCAGCCTCTGCATTTTGAATCCCTTTTGGCCAAGCTCCCGGGATAGACCCGTCTTTCCCTTAATAACTGCAGCATGAGCAAGTCTTTTTTTTTTTTTTTGAGACAGAGTCTTGCTCTGTTGTCTGGGCTAGAGTGAGTGCCATGGCGTCAGCCTAGCTCACAGCAACCTCAAACTCTTAGGCTTAAGCAATCCTTCTGCCTCAGCCTCCCGAGTAGCTGGGACTACAGGCATGCGCCACCATGCCCGGCTAATTTTTTCTATATATTTTTAGTTGGCCAATTAACTTCTTTCTATTTTTTTTTAGTAGAGACGGGGTCTCGCTCTTGCTCAGGCTGGTTTCAAACTCCTGACCTTAAGCGATTCTCTCGCTTAGCCTCCCAGGGCGCTAGGATTACAGGTGTGAGCCACCGCAAGCCGGCCTACAATTGATTTTCAAGAGTGCCAAGACAGACAACTCAATTTCAAAAAAAGCAAAGGATCTGAATAAACATTTCTCCAAAGAAGATATACAAACAGCAAATACTAATTAGAGAAATGCAAATCAAAAGCACAAGGAGATAACACTCTCCACCCATTAGGACAGCTATTACCAAAAGAACAGAAATTAATGGGTATGGATTTAGAAAAATTGAAACCCTCCTACATTGCCAGTGGGAATGTACAATGGTGCAGCCACTGTGAAAAACAAGTTGGCAGTTCTTCAAAAACTTTAACACAGAATTACCATATGATCCAGCAATTTTACTCCTAGGTATACACCCAAAAGAACTGAAGGCAGGGACTCAAGCATATCCTGGTACACCTGCCCACAGCAGCACTGTTCACAGAAACCAAAAGATGGAAACAACCCAAGTGTCCAGTAACAGATGAAATGTTGGGCAAAACTGAAGCATGTATGCATGCAATGGAATTCTGACACACGCTACAATACGGATGGACCTTGAAAACATTATGCTGTGTGAAATAACCCAGACACCAAAGGACATACTGTATGAGTCTACTTAATATGGGGCACCCGGCAAATTCAAATAGACAGAAAGTAGAAATAAACGGCCAGGCTCAATGGTGCTTTGAAAGGCCGAGGTGGGAGGATTGCTTCAGGCCAGGAGTTCCAGACCAGCTGGACAACATAGCAAGACCACTACTCTATAAAAAAATTTTAAAATTGGCCAGCCATGGTGGCACACACCTGTAGTCCCAGCTACTTGGGAGGCTGAGGGGGGAAGAATTGCTTGAGCCCAGGAGTTAAGTGAGCTACGATGGCACCACTGTATTCTAGCCTGGGCGACAGAGTAAGACCCCGACACACACGCACAAAAAATTACAGTGAGCACATAGAAAAAATAAAAATTTAAATGTGCATTCTCAATGAATCGGAAATTCATCCCCTTTAATTTTTTATAAACATAGGTATTTTATACATATTAGTTGTATTTTAAATTTTTATCAAGGTTGTACAGGTAATATATTTATTCTTTTTATTTTCAGAGATGGGTCTTGCTCTGTCACCCCCCAGGTAGGAGCACAGTGGCATGATCATATTTCACTGCAGCCTTCAACGCCTGGGCTCAACCAATCCTCCCACTTCAGCCTCCAGTGTAGCTAGGATTATTGGCACAAACCACAGTGCCTGGCTATAACTTTTAAAATTTTTAATTTTAAAAAACAATTTTAAAACACTTTAAAGAGTAAAACATGTGCTTTAACTTGCCCCTTTCAAGCAGAGCTCAATATCTGTTACCATTTTTTTTTTAGTTAGTATCTTAGAACAACTGTCCTGAAAAACGGGGCCATCTAACTAACCAGACTATCGAGTGATTTAAACTCTAAAAGTCAAAATATGACACTTGAGCTAAGATTTCAATTATTTTCAAACCCGTATATTACAACTGCTATTAAACTGTAACTTCACCATAATCCACTCTGTTAAAGCACAAAGCCCCGTGAGTAAAGAAATCCCTCTTGGCCTCATTTGGTAGTTTCTCTACCTATGAGAGAGTCTGAGGAGGTCACTTCCTGCAAGGCAGGGAAACAAGAGTTGCACACTTGGAGATGGAACCAATACTAACAAAACACCAGGTCCCGAGACGATACTCAGCACACAAGGACCCATGCCCCGAAGTTGCTCAGCAGCTTCTGCAGCCATCAGGTTTAAAATACTGTAGTAAAAAACATGAAAGCAAAGGGAACAACTTCACACCATTTTTGCCTTCTACATCCCCTCTTTATGTGTTATCTGAATTTCTCATTATCGTGTTCGATAGAACTCTCAACTAGGTCCTCAAAAGTCTCCCAGATACTGTACTCTTTCTCTGGCGAATGCTCCTTTCTATTCCTCACAAGTATTTCATAGAGTGCTATGACTCCCCCCAATCCTAACTTTAATTCCACAAATGACCTCATCTTATTGGACAAGATTAAAACATAGAATAGTAAAAATCAGAAAGAGGCAACTCCGGCAGCACTGGCCCATGACGGCTCATGGTGCCTCTCATCGTGAGGAGCGTGTTCTGGGGCCTCGCTAGCTTCTTTGTAACCTGGTTCATCCCTAACAGTCCTGACGAGGGCGTTATCATTACTGAGCAGTTGTTCACCTACTCAGTTTGCTGCTATTTCTTTTAGCCGATTGTAATTCTGACCCAACTGAATTTTCTTTTTAGACCCCAGTTGAAAAATGAAGTCATCTAGTACCTGAAGCATCACTGGCCGTGAGGAAGAAGACATGCTCAACAGTGCTTAGTCACTGAGGTTACAAGACGAGAATTCCTTCTAGATGCAAAATCAACTCCAAACCCAGACCATCCTCCTTGACTTGCCTGTTTTGGGCATCAGCGGCTTTAAATGTTCACATGACATTTGAGTATCTTATTCTACATTTTTTCCTTCACTTTTTTACGCTTTGATGAGTAAGTGCCTACATAACCTAAACTGTGCTGACTCCACAAAATGTTTGTGCACTCGAGATAGAAGTTGTTCTTCTCCTGAGAAATGCAACTCTCTCCTTGGAATCAATGGATTTGAAGATGGCTCCTGCCTGCTTACAACATGGGGGTCAGCGAAGTGTTTCAAAACTGCTGTAAGACAGACTCCACTGGGTGGACAGCAGAAGAACATGTTCAAAGGGAAGATCTGTCCCAACAGAATTACACCAAACTATTTCCAGGATGAAGGGGTAGGGCCACGTGCGGCCTTCTGGATCCTTGAGTGCAACCTTTTGACTTAACACAAATTTTACAGAACAAATCCTTTTAATAAACGGATTTGTTCCGTGAAGTCTGGATTTGGTGGAGTGGCCGCACTTGGGGATCTGTAGAGTCACATGTGACTTTGAGGCCACAGGTTCCCCACTCAACTTCTCCCTAACGAATCCTTCAAATGTTTCCCATAAGCATTCAAACGTATTCTTTAAAAAAAAAGTCTTCTCTGGCCGGGCGAGGTGGCTCACGCCTGTAATCCCAGCACTCTGGGAGGCTGAGGCAGGCGGATCACTCAAGGTCAGGAGTTCAAAACCAGCCTGCGCAAGAGCAAGACCTCGTCTCTACTATAAATAGAAAGAAATTAATTGGTCAACTAAAAATATTTAGAAAAAATTAGCCGGACACGGTGGCACATGCCTGTAGTCCCAGCTACTCGGGAGGCTGAGGCAGGAGGATCGCTTGAGCCCAGGAGTTTGAGGTTGCTGAGAGCTAGGCTGACGCCACGGCACTCACTCTAGCCCGGGCAACAAGAGTGAGACTATTTCTCTTTGTGCCAGTGAGAGTTTTTCTAGACTAGACACCTGGAAGTGGAAGTGCTGGTCTGCAGAGTATGAGCGTCATCAACTTTAGCAGACACAGCCAAATTGCTTTCCAAAATGTTGTATACCATCACTATTCAACATTGTACATTTCCGGCTTCCCCACATTATGTTTCCAACTCCCTACATTCCATTCCTTTGCCAAGATCACCGGTGATTTCCAAGTTGCTAAATCAAACTTGCTTCATCATTTTACTTGACCTGCCATTCAATACGTTCAGCCACTTACGGCTCCTTGATACACTCTTTGGCTTCCATAACAGCCAGACCTCCCAGTTTTCCCAGCTCCTCTGGTTGTTTCCATCCCACCTATCAGACTTCTTAAAAGTTGGTGCTCTCCTGCACTCAGCCATGGAA
>CAUYRT010054162.1:0-23153 GCA_963574885.1 Lepilemur ruficaudatus | reverse complement strand
TTTCCATTCCTCCAATCTAAAAAACCATTTTGGGCCGGGCGCGGAGGCTCACGCCTGTAATCCTAGCACTCTGGGAGGCCGAGGCGGGCGGATCGCTCAAGGTCAGGAGTTCGAAACCAGCATGAGCAAGAGTGAGACCCCGTCTCTACTAAAAATAGAAAGAAATTAATTGGCCAACTAAAAATATATATAGAAAAATTAGCCAGGCATGGTGACACATGCCTGTAGTCCCAGCTACTCGGGAGACTGAGGCAGGAGGATCGCCTGAGCCCAGGAGTTGGAGGTTGCTGTGAGCTAGGCTGACGTGACGGCACTCTAGCCCGGGCAACAGAGTGAGACTCTGTCTCAAAAAAAATAAAAATAAAAAACCATTTTAGTCTCTTTTGGCACCCTGTGTTTCCCTCCATAGCATACCCTAGTTTGTAACTACATCGCTCCTTGTGTGACGGTAAAGACTGTCTACCTGTCAGTATTCTCCATGGAGGCTGGGGCCATGCCTGTTTTGCTCACCATGTAGCCCCAGCATGTGCCTCTGCTGGACTTAAAGAATTTGATTAATTAAAGGCTAGAATATTGGTGTGATAATTTTGAGTTACCAGAACACACTGGGGAAGGAGATAGGAATATACAACTGGTCTCAGGGACAGAGAAGGGTGCTCTCGTCAAGTGGCTGGGCTCAAGTGCCAAGAATAACAAGAGTGAGAGATGAGCCTGGATAGGTCCATGAGGATGTATTTGAGTGCCGTTACCCAGCACCTTGCTCGGACACTGTGTGTGTGTCGGGAGCGGAGGGTGGCTACACTCTATACAGGCAAGGCTGAGTCCCTCCACCTGCTCCTGGCACTGCACCTGCCTCGGACTGACATCTGCACCTCTGGAATGCAGTCAGCGTTGGCAGGCGCCACCCCAGGGCTGCATTTCGGTCCCGTCATGCTGCACTGCAGCTGCTGCAGTTGGCCGTGCCGAGCCCTGGCACGGTGCAGGCATCCCACTCCAACTGTCTCTCTGCTGCGCCAGGAATCTTCACCCTGAGATGGGACCCACAAAACAATAGCTGCTTGTTCTCACTGTCACTCCGCTCAGTAACAACACTATTTCAATTTAGCAAATGGTGCCTGGGCTGCACTGATACGTCCTTGGACAGCCTATCCCACGACTGCAGAGGCAGAGCAGCTGCAAGGGAGAGACCCCGGCCTCAGCCCTTCACACCGACCACAGGAGCTTAATGCCTAAAACGAGGACAAGGGGCGATGTTTGTTATGAGTATTATTTTTCCTTAAAAAATTATTTCATATATCTTTCCCTGCCATTTTTTTACTATTGCTTATCAAAGTTCTCTATGAATGTGCAACAGATGAATAATATATACCTGTTACTCGCCAACTATTTATGTACGTGGAGCCCCTAGCACGCACTTGACTGTCGTATTCTTTCTCCTTTCAACTTCACAGCAACCCTATGAGGCCAGTGGGACATTATATTAGTTTCCCGAGGCTGCTGGAACACATTACCATAAACTTGATGCCTTCAAACAACAGAAATTTATTCTCTTACAGTTCTGGAGGCCAGAAGCCTGAAGTCCAGCAGGGCTGCTTTCCCTTTGGGGGCACAAGGGAAGAATCTGTTTCTTGTCCCTTCTGGTGCTGGGCTGTGGCTGCAGCACCCGGGTCCCTGCCTGTCTTCATGTTGCCTTGCCTGTGCGTCACATGTCCCTCCGCCTCTGCCTCAGAAGGACGCCTGTGACAGCGTTTGGAGCCCATCTGCATAATCCAGAGCAATGTCCTCATCTCAAGATCCTTACCTTAATTACATCTGCAAAGCCCTTTTCACAGGTTTCAGAGATTTGATGTAGATTTCTTTTTTGGAGGGGGGAGCGGAATGCATTATTCAGCCTATCACAGACATGAATGGTTGTTGCCATTTTACAGATAAGCAAACTAAGGTTAGAGGATTTGCCCACAGTCACACAGCTGGTGACAGACATAGCATAGAAACCAAATATTAACACTGAAACCAGGAGGTTTTAATCTATCATATGGCCTCCCAAATGTCCCTGAGAGAGCGAGAGAGAGGGAGGAAAACAAACTCTCCCCAGCTCTCAAGAACCATTCAGTCTATGTGGGGAGTTCTGGAATATTCCAGATGGACTCCAAGTCAAGTGACTTGCCTGAGGCGCACCATGACAGCCAAGCCCTGGAAACAGACTGGCTAAAGAAGCTTCCAGATAGGAGGTCTCCCAGTTCTGTCGCTCCATAGGGTTATCTCTGCCCCAGCCCTCCAACTGGTTTTCCTGCATCCAATTAAAGAGATTAGGATCAGTCAATGAAGATTTTCTGGAAGCAGCAAATTGTAAGTCAAACCTAAAGGAAATAGACGTCACTTGAAGTGGCAGGGAGGAGAGGACAGTATGTGATCGAGAGAGGGAGAAACACAAGATCCAGACAGGAAACAGGGTCAGACTGCCAGGACTATGAGACTTTCATGGAAGGTTCTATAGGGAAGAGTTGTGCTACAGTGGAACACTATGCATTGTCCATGGCTCACCCTCCACCTTACCTGATTCTGACTTTGGGAACTATTTCACAACTCTCTAAGTTGTTAGCTAACTGATAGCAATGCAAGATAATTATTGTTTATAGACATGCAAATGAATTTTGTCCAGTGGGGGAACAAGCCTCCCCACCCTGTGGAAAAAAACTAGTTTTGTCTCCATTTGCAATTCATTTTAATATTCCTGATCTATCAATGCACCTGTGTTTTAGATTCCCCTTTGAACTGGATGCAATATCACACAACCTGTTTCCTCCTTAAATGAGTTAAATAAAATCCTTAACACATGTTCGTTTTTATATCTGTATGAGAATCACGCACGATTTTATCTTTTTAGTTATCTTTTAACAGCTCATAGAAGAATTCCATGTTGTCAGAGCCAGAAACTACCTTCAAGCTCATCCATTTCCATGTGTTTCATTGACAAGAAAATGAGGCCCAGAGAGGGGACAAGATTTGTCTGAGGATGCAGTCGGTACCATAGCAAAGCCAGAACTAGGGCATGGCACCAGGGTCAGAGTCCTACAGACCTGAGTTCTTATCCCAACTAGCTCATAATAACCATGTGGCTTAGGCAAGTCATTTACCTCAAAAAGCCTCAGTTTTCAGCTCCTACCTCATAGCACCCACCCACACTGGGTTGCCTCAAGGGTCAAATGAGACCATGCAGAAAGCAATAAGAAAGAATCTGATCAATGAGACATGCTCAACAAAGGTCAGATATTAGGACTTTTGCTGCATAGTCCAGAGGTGGCAGGAGGGAAGATAAGAAGGTCTATGAAGTGACTGAATTTTACATTAGTAGATTATCATGTCATTATTTCATGTGTGTATCTATCTCCCCAGCAGGAGGGCAAATTTATTGAGGACAGAGAGTAAACACTCTATAGGCTTGGGCACTGAGCTAAGTGTTTACTTGCATCATCTCATTTAATCCTCACAAAACCTAAAGGGATAGGTAAGATTATTTGGCTATTATTGTAAAGACTGTTAGCTATATATTTAATATTCATTACCCCTTCCTTCATTACTAAGCATACTCCAGTTTTATTAGAGGCTGCACATACTGAGACAAAACATCATATCTCTCAATATCTCTTGCAGATAGGGACAATCACATTGCCAAGCTCTGGTTAAGGAGATGTGAGCAGAAGTTTGTGAGTAGGTTTTCTGAGAAACATTCTTTAAAAAAGGACTGATCCAGTCAACAAGTAACCTTTTTCTCTTCCATGTTTCCTCTATATTGCTGCACAAAACTTGGACATGATGGTTGGAGCTGCAGCAGCCATCCTGTGCACAAAGGCATACACTAAGAATGAAGAAAGAAGCTATGCCCATGCACTAAGAACATCTAAGCAGAAAGGTAGGTGGAGCCCAAGTCACTGTGAGATTGCATAACTGCTATGCAAGCCTTGGTCTGCCTATTCTCTGACTTCTTTTAAATGAGAGAAAAATAAAATCCTAATTTGTTCAACTCAGTATTCGTAGGAATTTTCTTTTCTCTTCTTACCAGATGAATATAATTCCAACTGCTATCTCTTCATTTTCCAAATAAAAAAACTTAACCTTAGAGAACTAAAAAAAGACTGCACACATTTAGGTCTATGACAAAAGGTCACATATTTAGCAAATGTAAGACACAAGAGTCTGATCAGGTATCCTTAACCCCCAGGCTACACAGCCTCCCTCGTGGTATATAGGGCTACACTGGATACTCTGTGCCCAACAAAATTCTACTCATTGAATGATTGATTTGCCTTTTGTAAAGCTGATCAAAGTTCTTTATCATCCTCTCTGTTTCTTGTGTCCTTCCATCTAAATCAGAATTAGCTGGGGATCTTAAACATTAAAGAGAACATTATCGGGGTCTGCACTGGGAAATAGGACCTGAATTTCTCCATATGTGCAAAAGAACTTGTTAGAATAAGTGATCTCTAGAGCCCGAATGTCATTTTAGAACATCAGCTCTGACATTCTACAATGCTAATGTCATACAGAAACACAGTTTTGTAAGTCACCAGGCAGGGGAGTTGTTCAGACGTCCCTGGCTGCAACTCCAGCTGACCCAATGCATGACCCAATGCATTGACCCAGTGCGTGACTCTCCTCTACAGCATCCCATGACTGATTATTCATTTTCTGCTTACATTCTTCCAAAGACAGAAAACTCAATCAATTTTGTATCCTCAGCACTTAGAGTAAAACCTACGGAGGCATTCAATATGTTTATTGAGTGAATGAATGAACAAATGAATGAAAAAATGAATCCAAGACATCCAGACTCATTCAGGGGATGGCTCCAAGCCTAAGGAGGTTCTATATCATACAATCTTGAAATTCACATTTAAAATAATTAATAATTACATCAATAACAGCAACTACCACTTACCAAGTGGTTATTAGACACCAAGCACTATACTAGTGCTTTAATGTGCATTATCTCATTAAGCCAAAACTCTCCTGCCTATAGTTTCAGCCCACTGGTCCTCGGTCTACCCTAACAGCTGCCATTCGAAGCCTTACTACCTGCCTGGTAACTGTGTGACATACTTTACATAGCATCTCATTCATTACCTTCAACAAATCTCTGCGGTAGGTATCATCATCTCCATTGACAATAAAGAAACTGAGGATCAGGGAGGTTAAATGACTAGCACAAGACAATGATAAGTGGAAGTGTCTGGATTAAAAACCAAGTCTGCTAATGCAAAAACCCACGTGCTTAACTTTAGCGTGACACCTCAGCCTGATGACTAAGAGGACTTAACACTCTGCTATAACTGAGAAATCGGTTAAGGGTTTCGACTGAGACATTCAAGCAGCATGTGCTTTAAGACATCTCAGGAAGCAAAGTCGAGAACAAGAAAAGTGGCCAAAGCTGTTCGCTTTACAACTCTCCTCTCCTCGGGCCTGGAGGTGGTGTCTGAGAGTGGCCCAACCCTCCAGGTGTCCCCAGAGAGTGGGACATGGAGGCAGAGGAGCCTGCCTAGAGCTAAACAGTCCGAGTGCTGCCACACTACGCACAAACCTGCCAAGTGCTACGGCTCCATCAAGGGCCAGACCCACGAGCCGGGCTCTCCTCCCACCTGGAGGCAGCAGGGCCCACACACACTCGGTTGTGAAAGATCCTGTACTTGCTCTCTCATCTCATTCGCTGTCCCGCCACCAGCCCAGCAGATCACAGACTTTTTGACCTCAGGAGTCCTCTGCGCTCTTTAAAATCATCGAGGACCCCAAAGGACTTTGGTTTATGGGGATCATATATATCTATGAAAACTTGCTGTACAGAAAATCAGAAATTAAAACTTAGGATTTAAAAAAATTATTTTTGCACAACCCAACAATAAACCCATTAACGAGAATAACTCATTTTTATAAAAAGTATGTTTTCCAAAGCAAAAAGAAAAAAGAAAAAGAAAAGAAAAAGATTACTGAGAATCATGGCATTGTTTTACTTCTCCGTAAATCTCTTTAACTTTGGTTCAATAGAAGAGAGCGGATTCTCGTGTGTACTTCTGCAATATCATAAGTCATATTGCCTCTGGAAAACCCAAGGATACATTCATGAGGGAAGGAGAGAGAAAAAGGCAAATAATGAAAAAGGCTCTGACCTCACACGTCAAAGAGTCCCCAGACCATACTTTGAGAGCTCTTGCACTGGCCCATCCCGGCCTCTACCGCAGGGCGCACGCTGTCCCCTCAGGGTTCTCCCTGGGCCCTGCAGCCAGGCCATCTCTACCGTCACCTCCTTCACAAAACAGTCTCTGATTCTGCATCTCGCTACCCACAGGCTGGGAGAACTCTCTGCCGCCTTTGAACCTTAAAGGTCTCTTGTTTCAGAAACCACAACTCACTCAATGTCACACCTCCTGCTTCGATACTCCACAGAGTAAGTATCCGCAAGAAACATCTGTTCAGTAGATTTTACGCCAAGCACAGCCTGTAGAAACAAGGGACAGTGACACAAACATGAACTTACAGTCAGACACGCTGGGCCTCAGTTCTTTCCTCTGCCACTTCTCGCCTGCGTGACTTAGAACAAGATTCTTAACCCTTTGGAGCCTCATTTCTGCGACCGGAAAATGGGGATCGATAATAGATCTATTCCACAGTGTTGATGAGAGAACTTAGGAATTTAGCGTCATGTCAATAAACGCTCAACAATCGCTGTTGTTATTTCTGTGTATCTACGCGCTGCTGATTCTACAGGGACAGCTGGCGCAAAGTTGGAGGGTAAGAGATAGTGTAAAACTCATCACCCATGGTTTCTACCCTTGACTTTCCATGGCTCAGACTCAAGGGTCCATCCCGAGTACAGACACTTCCCCACACAGGCGTACCTTGTCTTGTTGTGCTTCGCACACATTGCGTGTTTCAGAAATTGAAAATTTGTGGCAAATCTATCAGCACCGTTTTTCCAACAGCCTGTGTTTACATCGTGTCTCTATCATTTTTTGATAATTCTTGCAATATTTCGAATTTTTCATTATTATTATGTCTGTTATGGTAATCTGGGACCAGCGACCCTTGGTGTTACTATTGTAATTGTGTTGGGGAACAAAAAAATGCACTTATATGTTAGACGGCAAACTTAATTAATAAATGCCATGTGTTCTGCCTGTTCTATCCACCAGCCATCCCTTCATCTCTGTCCTCCTCCCCAGGCCTCTCTATTCCCTGAAACACAACAACATTGACATTAGGCCAATTAATAGCCCTACAGGGGCCTCCAAGGATTCCAGCTAAAGGAAGAGTCAGGTGTCTCTCACTTTAAAACAAAAACTAGAAATGACTAAGCTAAGAGGGGAAGGTACGTCAAAAGCCAAGACAAACTGAAATCTAGGCCTCTCGCGCCAAACAGGCAAGCTGTGAAAACTTCTAGAAAGAAATTAAAAGTGCTACTCCAGTGAACAAGTGAATGAAAAAGAGGCAAAATAGACTTATCGCTGATATGGAAAAAGCGTGAATGGTCTAGACAGACGTTCAAACCAGCCACAACATTGCCCCAGGCTAAAGCCTAATCCAGAGCAAGGCCCTAACTCTCTTCAATCCTGCGAAGGCTGAGAGAGAGGAGAACGCTGCAGGAGAAAAGTCAGAGTCGAAGCTGGCAGAGGTCGGTTCATGAGGTTTAAGGAAAAGAAGCTGTTTCCATACATGTCTTCAAAAAGACTTCGCTGACTACCCTATCCAACATGACTCACTCTGTTTCTCTGGTCACTTCTACTGATCTGTCATTGTTTTTTTGAGTTCTTACGTTTCTTCCTCATTAGAACATAATCTCCACGAGGCAGAAATCTTGCATGGTTTCTCACCATTGAGTACCCAGCACTACATATGGCACTCGGCACTTGTAGGTACTCAGGAAATACGAAATATGGTGCTGAATAAATGAAAAACTGGTCCATTATTTGGCAAATTACCGGTATGACACATGCCCAGTTCCTAACCTGCTGAGGTATCAGGAGAAAAAGGGACACTGACTCCTAGTGACACCCAGCATAGTTTTGAAGCCTAAGGGTAAAATGGTGTTTGCAAAACTCATTGTCAGGGGGCTGGGCGCAGTGGCTCATGACTGTAATCCCAGCACTCTGGGAGGCCGAGGCAGGTGGATCGCTCAAGGTCAGGAGTTCGAAACCAGCCTGAGCAAGAGCAAGACCCCATCTCTACTAAAAATAGAAAAAAATTAATTGGCCAACTAAAAATACATATAGAAAAAATTAGCCGGGCATGGTGGTGCGTGCCTGTAGTCCCAGCTACTCGGGAGGCTGAGGCAGGAGGATAGCTTGAGCCCAGGAGTTTGAGGTTGCTATGAGCTAGGCTAATGCCATGGCACTGTAGCCCGGGCAACAGAGTAAGACTCTGTCTCAAAAAAAAAAAAAAACCAACCAACTCATTGTCAGGGGATTCCACCTGGAATTTCTGCAGCTCAAACTCAAGGAACTCAGTCACAAACCAGTTCTACACACACTTCTTCCATTTTCCAGATGATTCTCTCTGTAGCTTTCCTCTGCCCTCCCTGTGACTCTCCAGGAGCCGTCACCATTCTCGACCCATCCTCTTAATTTCTTGCTATCTCTTTGTCTTTTTCCGACAGATAAAAAAACAAAACAGAAGGCTTTCTCCTTTGCAATTGACTGCCAGTTGCTATGTGGACACATCCAAGAGTTAACAAAACTTATAAGAATTCCAGAATTTCACAAAGATTCGTGATTATGGTCCTTGGTCCATAATTTCTGACTCCCTGTTGAGATGGTAACTTGGGGCTTCTGTATGCCATGGGGATTGGACTCACCAACCTTCCTTCCTATAATCCAAAACAATCTCACATGTCAGTCTGGAAAGGCCATCTTTGCCTCAAATTGGCACCTTGCATTTCAAAGGCTGTACGGTGGAGGCCCCAGTTCTCCAGGGCTCTCTGCCATCCTCTCTTCTCCTGCCACTCACAGCAGGCAGACAAGGATGGCTCTTATGACTAGTGGGAAGATGACCACTGATACATCAGCAACCAGCCAAACATACCAAAATAATGCCCCTTGTTCTTCTTTTGGCTTGGATGCCAACATGTGCCTTCTCCCAAGAACTACATAAATCCTTGTCGGAGAATTGATTGAATTGTGGAAAGCTATGCTCAGTTGGTCTTCATGGTTATAATGCTTTGAAAGCTTGTAAACATGCTTGAGACTATACAGTACAGTGGATGATGTTACATGCATGCAGACTGAAACAGCTTCTAGCCATTTAAATGCTCAGCGCATCCTAAAGAAATCCCATTCCGCTTCCTCTTACTGCAAGTGCCAGGGAGCTAGCTGGAAGGTAGGGGAGAATTACCTACCCATGTCCACTGTCAATATCCCGTTGTGAACCCCTTTATTGTCATTGTTTGGCGGCAAGTTATTTGGCAAGCTGTTTTGAAAGCCCCCAGGTTGTTAAATTCAAGGAATTCATGTAAGAAGGCAAGAGAAAAACAACTACAGCAACAATAAAACACAGGCTTAGCCTGGCACAATGCAGAAGTTTCCTTCCCCTTCTCTGTCACTCTCCCACAGCATTACCCCCTGCCTTGAGCGAGCAGGAGACCTGGACCTTGCTGATGCAGTCTGGTGCGCCGTGCCTGCAGGACCACAGTAGCAACGTGCAGGGACTGCCTGAGCCAGGCAGGAGCGACAGTGCCAAAAGCTTAAGGAGCAAAGAGACAGTGATCAGCCCACACATGGGAGTAGACACCACACAAAATGTTAGGGTCTGCAGACACCTTCTATACGCATTGCACTGGGTGATTCTTATAGGAGCCCTGCAAGCATCTCTCTCCTTTTTTTTTTTTTTTTTGATTTTTAATTTTTATTTTGGATAAATAGCTCTCTGAAGGGGTACAGAACCCTCCCTCTCTAAATTAAATCTGCCCTGGTCAGTCATATCTAATTTTGTTCCCCAGTTCTCTACTTTATAACAAAGCTCACTTCTAATACTTAATGTGTTCCTTTTTACATTAAGCATTGTCTGAAATGAAGCTTGTTAGCTGCTCTCTACAGCAGTGAAATCCGTTGTATGTATTTTTTTCCATCCGTTGTATGGAATTTTTCCCATGGGGGTAGTTCTTCCTGCTGGGGAAAGCGAGATCCTCTGTAAACCACAAGTGATCTCCCAAGAATATTTTTGGAGAATTTCCTCATTTCACTCCTCTTAGGTATGCAATAAAAAAAAATTTATCTTGTATGTATTTAACTGTAACCATTTTGAAAAAACTGGGGAGCTTTCAAAATAAGTTATTCAATGACAAATGTCCACAAATAGATACAGAGCATGCTTGATAAAGCAGAATTAATCTTTAGGACTACATTGACAAAAAGAAAATAAAGAATTTCTTTTAGAAATTTACAGTATTAGTCAATTTAATTAACAGAACATGTTAAACAAGTAAGTTCTCAACGTTATTACATGACAAATTGTCTATTATCAAAGCAATACTTTGGCATTTAAGAAACTGTTGATAAAAATAAAGAGTTTTAAGTTTCGATGATGATGTCACCATCTGGGCAATACATGCCATGGGGTAAATGATACAAGTTCATTCCCTGTTACCCCTGAGTACTCAGAGGCACTTGAAATTTGATGGAGGGAAAAGGGCAAACACATTCCCCTGAAGATACTGAGTATGTGCACATTCCCTGGAGGTCTAGGATCACTGCTCCTTACCTGGTTTAAAGCTTAACACATTTTTTTAAGGATCAAAAGAGATGACAGTTCATTTTGTTAGCTGCTAGTGTGGTATAAGGCAGCATCTCTCTCCTTAAAAAAGCAGGAAGCAGGCTCAGAAAGGTTCAGTGATTTGCTCAATATCACACAGCAAATAGATACAAAGTGCCCAATCTCAAGCCTAATGATGCCGACTTTTGCTGCAGGCTTTTTGCATTAATACTAATACTCCCTGTTGACTGTATATATAACCACCCAACATTAATATTTCTGTATTGGACACTTAGACATCCACTCAATATCCCTCGCTAACTTTTGGGTAACAAATGGAATCTCAGCTCTGCTCAGGGCAACAACAATCCCAGTCCCGGACAATAAATCACTGGTCTGAAACAGTGGTTCTCAAAATTTAGCATAGCCAAATCACCCAGACAGCTTGTTAAAACACAGGCCCCACTCCAGGTATTTCTGATTCAGTAGGTTTAGGAATGGGGCAAGAATTTACACGTGTAACAAGTTCCCAGGTGATAATAATGATGCTAATCTGGAGACCTCACTTGGAGAACCACTGGCCTAAACTAGTCTTGACAGTCCTGATCTCTAGCTCACTTGCAACCAGATGTGGCCATGGACATCAGCACTTTCAACCAATGACATATAAAGAGAAGGCTGCTGGGCACTTCAGTAACATGTTACTTTCTTAATAAAGACAGGTATGGCTAGTGTCACCCCACCCACTGTGCTCTGCTGTGGATAAAGAGGTGATGGCTGGGGCTGTGGCACACATCCTGTGTCCATGAGGCATCAAGACAACACTGTGGTTGAGGAGGCAGGGATGGGGACAAAAGGAAAGTGTGGGTCATTAATGGCATATCTGAGCCCCTGCATTAGCCCTGGGCTACCTATCTCTGAACTTCTTCCTATCCTAGGAAGTTAGACAACCAAAAGCCTTTATTCCTTAAGCATCATTATTCAGGTGCTCTGCTACCTATAGCTAAAAGCAACTGTAACCTTTACAATAAGTTTCTGCAAAACAATTTTTAAAAAAATCAAACAGTAGAAACTAGAGCCTCTCAGCGTGAAAGGCACCTTTCCGTTCATTAGTACATCCTGTCCTCAGAGTAACCAAAATGTTGGCTTAAATTTTTTTTCTTCTGGTAGAGATGCCTGATTTAAAAAGTTTGGAGTCCATTGCCAGAAAGTATGCTTTGAAAAACACCATTCTAAGTAGTAAATGCATGTTTTTTAAATTGATACTGAATGAAAGGTGTGAAACAGGAGGAAAACTGCCGAAGATGTAGGCTCAATTTCAATTTGTCTTATAAACCCATCATGCCTAATACACAATAATTGCCCCCAAAGACTGGATTAATTAGGCAAAATAAAACTTGACCTTCTGGACACATTTGTTGCCAGATTAGAAAGACTATTACTGTACACTCCAAATGTGTTCCAAAGAACATAAGTTCCATAAAAATATCAACCACCAAAAAAAGAAAAGTTTGGGAAATGATGCAGAAAGTACAAAATACACGTTGCTATTAAAGGCCCTAAGAAGTCCTAGAGTAGAGAAATCTTATATACTCTGTCTCATGAATCCCTTCCCAAGCTTAGTTCACAGAACACTTTCCTCCATGATATCCACTACATCCTTTCAAAAACTCTAGGAAATGTCGACTTAATAAAATAGTAGTCAAGGCTGACTCTACCTCGTGGCATGAATGGAGCAGG
This sequence comes from Lepilemur ruficaudatus, assembly GCA_963574885.1. NCBI lineage: Eukaryota > Metazoa > Chordata > Mammalia > Primates > Lepilemuridae > Lepilemur > Lepilemur ruficaudatus. The sequence goes on along the minus strand of CAUYRT010054162.1, from coordinate 10,679 downwards.
TAGAAAGCCGTACGTACCACAGTTGATCCGCTGTGCTCAAATCCCAGCCCTGCCATCCTCAGTCATTGAGTCTAAGTGCACATTTTTTTCACATTTATCATTTCCTAAAATGTTACATGTCTTAGTTTCATTGGCAGTATTTTTTTGTCTTAGTGTAAATAGTGGTGCATCTTACAATGAATGCACATTAATTACTTACCAAGACATTTAGACTTGGTAAAATGTGGTACATGGCTTTAGAGCTGATCACTTAAACCACTGTGTTCTCAGTTTTCTCATTGGTAAAATGGGGAGATTAACTATCTCATAGGGTGGATGTGAGGGTTAAACAGAGTCCGGTACAGTGCTCAGCAAATGACAGCTATCCTGATAATTATTTCAGGAACACTGAAAAGGCCCCCGACCACCCCACATCACTCATTAACGTATTTATGGATTCTTTCTTACAAGCCTTAAAATGCAAATTCTTCAGGGAGAGAGAACCACAGACTGACAGCCATACTCAGATATGAAAACTGCTGGTGGATGAGCAGACAGGTCCCAAAGCACAAATAGTATACAAAGATGGGAAAGGAGCTGGGCCACAACCAGCAGGGGAAAAGGTGGAAGTGAGGTTGAAGGCGTGTTCACCTTCCTTGCAATTTTTCTCAGTGTTGAATCCAGCTTTGTTTTACCTAAGGACCCGATATTACTCTTCACTTAGAAAATGAACATCCCCAGGAGGCTTCAGCCCTTAGCACGGCATCAGGCGTGCACCGACAGCCTCCTGAATACGAAGAACTGGACACCGGGGAGAAAGGGGGCCCAGAGACAGAAGGCGGAAGGAGGCGGGAGGCCAGCTTCTCTCTCATTCTGCTATATTCAAGCAAGGAGGACCAGAGGCAGACGACCTCCCCAGCAGTGACAGGATCACTGAAAGTCCTTACAACTGAAACACGACTCTTAAAAACCCAATACTACCCTGTGGGGAAACCTCTTCTCTTTTCCCTCTGACACCTGTTAACTATGTACCACTGTCACCATCACTGTTATCACCATCTCCAAATAAATGTGCCCATCTCTCTAATGGAGCCTCGTTATATTCTCCTAGGTAATCTTCCAAAAAACATACCCAGGGAGGAGCAGTGGTAAAACATGCAATGGATCAAGCACGAGTCTCAGGCACAAGAACTTTAAGAACAGGCTCAGCCATTGACTAGCTGGGCGACCTGGAACACGCCACTTAATCTCAGTGAGGCTCAGCTGTAACGTGGAGGTGGTGCCTCTTACCTCACCCACTGAAAGAAGCTGCCATAAATACCAGACTAAATGATGCATGCGAAAGTGCTCAACAAAAACAAGTCATTAAAAGAGACAAGACACCTATTAAAAATTAAAATTTACATTTGCCTTTTTTTTAATAATCCCGTATGTTGGGACTCTGTCTGGCAAAAATAGAAGTACCTGGTTGGAAGGAATTTCATATGAGGATGGATATTTATTATAGCCCCATTGGTGTTGGAGAGAACAAAGGTGAAAATGATTTGAATGTTCCCCAGTAGGAGACTGGTCAAACAAATTTATGGTACATCCATACTATGCAACAGTATGAAGCTTTTATTACGTGAGTTAGAGTTGTATATCCTGACCTAGAACATTTCCTCTGATATATTTTTAAGTCAGAAAAGTAAATAACAGAGAGAGTTTGGCCCTATTCTTTTATTTTAAGAATGAAAAAGTGGAAGAAATTTTTATGCTTGTAGGAGCATAGAAAGAGTGTGGAAAAATACAGACCAAACGGTTACCGCTGGTTATCTGGGAAGGTAGAAGCAAAGGAGAGAGGAAGATTATTAATGTCTTCTTCATGTACCTCTGAATGATTTGACACAGTAAAATAAATACACATTACTTTTATAATTTGAAGAACCTAATAAAGCTGGAAGGGAGGGACAGAGTAAAAGGGCAGAAAGAGGGAAAGAGGGAGAAGAAAGAGAGACCTGTGACCTTCTATCAAAGTAGAAGGAAGTACCTTACATGCCAACAAGATTTAAGGATCACGCTTGGTTTTTATGGATATTGGGGATTTGAGGGTGTGGCACTGATATAACAGATCATGCCTCTTGGAATCACCTATTTCCTTCCGACAGGCTCTGCCAGGTTCCAGAGGGTCCAGAGAGAAGAACTTCTTTGCTGATGCAGTTCAGTATGCTTTTGTATTTTCTGAGTTGAATGTCTACAGCATTTCCTTTGAATCTCAAATGTACAATTCCTTCGCCTCCCATCTTTGCTTTTCTCCACCTGATGTGTGAGTTTCTCATCGCCCTAGAGCTTTTTGAGACTTACTCCAGAGGAACAGACACAGGGGAGAGAAGCCTTTATTTCTGAGTCCCTGGGCAGCATGACACCCGAGATGTGTGCCTTCTCCCTGCACCCTGGCCCCTCCTCCTTTCCTCTGCTCAGCTCCCAGACATTTTATTAAATAGCAGCTACAACAAGCAACCGTTGAGTTTTGCCAGTTGGAAATTTATGAAAGATCAGTATAAAGCTTCAAGGGTCCTTGGAGGTAGTACGCGGCCATAGAAAGCACTCAGGACTCGACCACTTTTTAAAATGATGGAACACTATGCAAGTGAGGATGTAGCGAGAACAGCAATCTCATACCCCAAGGGCTGGAGGAGAAACAGCTGCCACAGCTCTGAAAGCAGTTTAGTAAAAGACATGAGAACCTTTAAAATGTTCAAACATTTTAAAGCGATATTTTTTTCCCAAGGAAATAGTCAAGACATATGAAAGTAGTCACACATATATCTCACATGGTTGTTGTAGGAATTAGTAAGTTTATTCATATACAATGTTTACAGCTATTCCGGGGAGTATCTAGTAAGCTCTGTATAAATGCAAGCTAATAATAACAGTAACAATTGTTGTTATTATTTCCCTCTTTAAATTCCCCTTGCTTTAAAAAACTTCTAAAGTGCCTTTGTATTATATTTATAACTAGAAAAAATATTTTAAATTATATATGTAAATTCCCAAAAATTCTAAATTAAAAAAAAAAAGTACGCCCCAACATGTTTATACTATCATTTATAACAGTGACAAATTAAAAATAGCTTCAATGTACAACAATAAGGAATTGATTAGGTAAGTGATGATGCCTCCCTATGATTGAGCACCTTGCAGAAATTAAAATTGATGATCCTGAGGAATTTTAATAACTTGTGGAAATGCTAATATTCCTAAGTTTCTAAGAAGGAAAAAGAAAGGACATGAGATCCCATATAAATATTCTCAACTGTGGCAAAAAAAAAAAAAAAAAAAAAAAGGGAGGGTGGGGAGGAGGGAAATGAGCCTGGAAGGAAATGTTAGCTAATACATTCTTTCTACTCCCAAATTTTACCCCCTCCAAGGGATCCCATAAATCCCAAGGTATATAAACATTCAGGGAATAGATGACAGGTTCCTAAAACATGGGGACAGGAAAGCTCTCTGCCCACAGAACTCACGGCACGTGAATGCAGGAAGAGGCATGAAAGGAGAGAGCCGGGGGCGGTGGAGAGCAAGAGTTCTGGAGCAAAGCGGACCAGGGTTCAAATCCCAACTCCACTCTTGCCTCCCAGGTGGCTTCAGGTGAGTGGTTTAACCTCTTTCAACCTCTCTGTCTTCCTCACTGAGTGAGTATTGAGCAGGTACCCATACCATCCACACGGACTGCGTTAGCAATGCACACGTAGCGCTGGGCTTGGTGGCTGCACCTGGCAAGTCCCCAGCAACTGCGATGGTGGAGGTGGTGGTTCTGGTGGGGGCATTGTCACCCTCACCCTGAGTAAATTGTGACCCTAAGAGGTAAAGGAACTTGTCCAAGTCACTCACCAAAACAACCCCCAAGTCTCCACTCTCCCTTCCTCGGGGTCAGAGCTGCCCCCCACCAACCCCAAGAGTCTTTTCTTTCTTTCTTGCCCCCTCTGACCCCATTTTCCCTTTTGGGAACAGCTGAAATCATCGCTTTGATATTTAAAAACCCAAGTTACTGTCATGTGCCCAAAGTAATAAATGTTTCAGAGTTTCAATTACACTAAATGTAGAAGAGCTGGATCCCTTTGCTATATCCAATGAGTCACACAGCCCCATTACCCGACTATCCATTAATTATAACAAGGTCAGCACACTTACCCGAAGTCTCCTCATGACTGCATAATGAACCTACACAGTGCTGTGCTGTGAGCAGACCCATGGAGACTCAGAGCCAGGGCTCCGGAGGTTCTGCACCATTTCTCTCGCCAGTCAAAACTCAGGCCTCAGAAATGAGGGAGGTTCATACACGTTACGGTCAGAGGTCCCAAGGGAAACATGCCTGAGATTCATATATCTAGCCTTGAAGTCAAGACACCCCTTTTCTACCGATTCTTGAGCGCAGCATTCTTCTACAGGGTGTTTCCTACCTGTTGTTTCTGTCTTCTAACCCAGAATCTCTACTTCCTAAGGGAAGACATTTTAATATTTATTGATCACCCATTCTGCATCAGGCACAGTGCTAGTCATCATTATCACAACCATCTTACAGAGGAAAGTGAGTCTCAGCCTCAGAGTAGCTAAGTAGCTTGCCTAAGGACACATGGCTAGCAAACCGCGGGGATGGGATTGACCCCTGGCTCCAAGCCCCATAATCTTAACTACTAATTTGTTTCTCTCTCTTCTCATGAGTATTCTAAATAAACTAGAAACAGAAATCTTTGGGCAATGACTCACCTACCTTATTCCCTGCTGATTTAAGGATTCAATGAGATAATAAAGGAAAAGCAATTGATCTAGTGCAGAGTTTATTGGTGCTAACAAATAGGCTCATATGATTTTAGCACTGGGCACTTAGTAGGTGCTCAATAAATAGTTAAAATGATGGAACTTTATGTCCCTAGAAGATTTCAAAAAACTCATAGATAAATTTCAAAAATACTCATAGATCAGAAGAATTTATATTGTTAAAATGACCACTCTGCCTAAAACAATTTATAGATTCAATGTAATTTCTATCAAAATACCAATATCATTCTTCATGTTAGAAACATTCTAATGTTCATATAGAACCAAAAAAGAGCCAAAATAGCTAAAGCAATCTTGAGTAAAAAGAACAAAGCTGGAGACATTATATTGCCTGACTTCAAATTATACTACAAGGTGATGGTAACCAAAACAGTATGATACTAGTGTAAAAATAGACACATGGATCAACAGAATACTATAGAGAACCTAGAAATAAAGCCACATACTTATAGCCAATTGATCTTCAACAAAGTTGACAAGAACATACACTGGGGAAAGGACAACCTTTTCAATATATGGTGCTGGGAAAATCAGATTGCCAAATGCAGAAGACTGAAACTAGACCCCATCTCTTACCTTACATAAAAACCAACTCAAGATGGATTAAAGACTCGAATGTAAGACCTGAAACTATAAAAACACTACAAGAAAACCTAGGGAATTCTTCTGGAAATTGGTCTAGGCCAAGAACTCACGACTAAGACCTCAAAAGTATAGGCAGCAAAACAAAAAACAGACAAATGGGACTTAATTAAACTACAAAGCATCTGTACAGCAAAAGAAATCAACAGACTATTTGAGAAACAGAGTGAAGAGAAACACGGTAAATGGGAGAAAATATTTGGAAACTATTCATCGGAAAGAAGTTTACAAGGAATTCAAACAACTCAACAACAACAAAACATAACCCCATTAAAAAGTGGCCTAAGGACATGGACATTTTTAAGAAAAAGACAAATAAATGGCCAAAAAGCACACTAAAAAATGAAATAAAGGTTTTTGTAAAACACAAAAAGGAAGGTTCCAAATATCCCAAAGAATCAACATCTTACAGACTGTAAGTTATTCTCTAATCATAGTTGAATAAAATAATTTGTAATTATTAAAAACCCAATATATCTGCGAACTAAAACAAAAAATTGCCACTGAATAATCTTTGAGTTAAAGACAAATTCATGAGTAAAATTATAAAACACTTACTTGTCAAAAACAGTGAAATCAATACATATTGAAATTTGTAAAACAAATGGCTAAATCTGTACTAAAAGAAAAAAGTATAGCTTTAAATATAATTAACAGAAAACAAGAATTAAAACTAAGCAAGCTAAGTGTTCAACAGAAGAAAATTTAAAAAAAGATTATCAGATATGCTGAAAAAAGATGGATTTTTTAAATACAGAAACCAATGAAATAAAGAAAGAAATAATTACAAAAATGAAAACTATCCAAAATACGGGTCTTTGAAAATAATACTAATGCAGGTAAACCTCTGATATGACATATTTAAAAGATACCATGTAAATTTTTGAAACCACAAATTGGTAACAGGTACAATAGAATTTTTAATTTCAAAATTATTAATATAAGCTATATATGAAAATTAAGAAAATCTAGATGAAATATGTAAGTTTTAAAAAATATGTATATAAGCACCAAAATTGGTACAAAAAGAAATATAAAAATGAAATAGTATTAGTCATTAAAGAAATTAAGATGATGATAAAAGTTCTTTGCTGTCCCCAAAACCATAAATCCTGAGAATCAGATGATACTCCAGAGAACCTCTAACAAAGTTGCAAGGAAGAGATAATAACAATAATGCCTCACTTCACAAACTGTTAAAAAAGGGGGAAATTTTTTCAATCAATTTTATGAGGCTTATACCAACTTTACCAAAAAAAAAAAAAGGAAGAAAAAGAAAAACTGAATATTACAAGGAGAATTATATGCCTATTACAAAAATATTACAAATAAAAGAGCATTACGTGCTTATTCATTCAAACACATATATGAGAGTCCTCAGTAAAGATGTTAGCTTTTACTATTTTGTCAAACAATCTATTATGATCAAGTAGGATTTATTCAAGACAAGTGTAGGTTAACAGCAGAATAAAACTATCCATGTAATTTTCTACAAATATGAACAAAAAGGAGAAAAATCACATTGTTATCTCAATATTTTTTTAAAAGGCATTTTATAAAGTTCAATATCTTTTTAATTATGAAAAACTCTGAAAAAACTGAGTTGAAAGAGCTTCATGTAATTTAATAAAAGATTATATTCCATAAATCTATATCCAATATATAATATTCTACTTAATGAAAACCATTTAAATACACTGCCTTCAAATCTTCTTCAAATTAAGAACAGGACAAGATTTCATCTATCACCAGTACCATTTAAAAGAATACTGGAAATGTTGCCCTATTTAATAAGACAAGAAAAATAAAAGCATAATATTAGGAAGGAAGAGACAAAACTATCATTTTTAGCAGATCATATAATCATCTATATTTTAAAAACCCCAACAGAGTCAGGAAACAAGCTAATAGAATTATAGAATTTACTAAGGTGGCCCGATGTAAGATAAATTTATAAAATGCAACAGCATGTGTCTACACCAGCGATGGCCAACAGAACACAGAAATTCATTCAGAATAGCAAAAAAGGATAAAATATTTAGGCACTATGAAGAAACAGTACACAATACCATATTTTTAAATACATTTAATGGCATAAAGGAAGCCTTCAGGAAATAGAGAGTTATGTTCATGGATCAATTACTTCACATTTGAAATGTTGATTTTCCTCTATTTTTCAGTGCAATTTTAACTAAAAATTTAAGCAGTTACCTGAAGTATGGGACAAATCATAACTTTCAAATGAGTCCTCTTCCCTTTCTAAAAATAATCAAGTTGATTTCTGCTTCCTACACCTAAGGAGGGGAGAATCTAGCATGTATAACGTTACTAGCATTTAAGAAAGGAGACGCAGAGACCAGTCCCAATGACTAGGAGGCTCTTGTTAAGACTTCTGGCAATTTTGATAGCATTCATGTCTGTCATTGTTGTGACTTCCCATTCTCTGTGGTCTCAGTTTCTCAATCTGCAAAGTGATCTCTGGCAGTGTTTTTTAAAGCATTGCCTGTGATTCAGCAATATATTAATAAAAGAGTCATGAGGTTGGTGTTAGGAAGTCAGACTCCTGCTCCACCTAGGCCCTCTGTGGGGATTATCTGCTACTTTTGATCTTTCCTGTTTGAACATTTCTTCTTTCTGTCACCACCAGAATCACTTGTGGTGGGGAAAGAAACTCTCCTTTCCCCACCACAAGTGATTCTGGTGATGCTATCAGGTGGCCAAATTATGTATCCTATCTCTTTGGACACCTCTGCCATGGGCATGTAACCCAAGCAAGGCCAATTCAAATCCATCTGAAGGGTTGGTATAAAACTGCAAGCGAGAACATGGCACCCTGTCGTCTGGGATCACTACCTATGTGGATGACACAAGCCTGGAGTTCAAGTGCCTACGTCTACCACTATGTGGAGAAAGCATTCCTAAGGATATCAATGTGTGAATAAGAGAAACTTTTAAAAAGAGAGAGAGGGAATTTTAATGATATCATTTTAACTGCTAGATCCAGCCATGCCTGAAGCTAACACCACCTCTTTGATTTCCAAATGGGGGAGCCATTATTTCTCTTTTGGTTTTGCTTAAGTTGGTTTTAATTGGATTTTCTATTACTTGCAATGGAAAGAGCCCTAACTATTATGCCCACTGTATCACAAGCTCTGATTTAACTGTATTTAAAAGTATTTAACTTTCACGAGTTCCCTGGAAGAGACTGAGATACACTGAAGTTGGAGAATTCATCTGTGGCTACTTCAGAACCTAAATGGCAAGAGAAAGAACAGAGCAGGATACTGGATTTAAACAAAATAAACATGCAACTCATGATCTAGTCCTTGCCTGCCCCTCGGGCGTGGGTTTGTACCATTTTTTCTCCTTCTTCCATACCAGGCTTCTTTTAGTTCCTCTAACAGAACTTTACTTACCTCAAGACATTTGCATGTGCTATCCTCTTATTCTTCACCACAGCTGGTCAATTCTCAGTTTTGAGATTCCAGATTAACTTTCAGAGAGTCCTTTCTTCCCACACCATGGAAAGGAGGTCATCTCTCCCATTATCCACTATCGTGATCACCTTGTTTTGTCTTTATAGTTTTTATCGTAACCTGTAATTATTTGTTAGCTAACCTGCTTTTGTCTGCTTCCCTATGCGATACAGGCTCTCAGTAAGTAAGGACCAAGTCTGTCTTCATCACCATTATCTTCCCCTTGCCTGGCACAGAGCCTGACACCTAGCAGGGTTTTCAATAAACGTATTTCAATAAATGAATGTATCATCATAATGTAGGCACTTACCTATCAGCCCTCCTTGGGGAAAACAAGACAGAGAAGTCAGCACTCACTCATTACCTCCCTTGGCTGAGTCAACCAATAACAAAGGAGGAGAAGGGGCTGGGAGAGAAATGGAGAATTTGCTTCCATGAGAATTTTCAGATGCATGTAATGTGCAAACCCTGTGCATGTTTCCAGGAGGAAAACAGAACCATCAGGTGACCCACAGCAAGCTGTGGTCCCTGTCTTCAAAGAGTTTCTCATCTGGCTGGAGAAAGAGTTAAAAAAAAAAAAAAAAAAAAAAAGGAGCAGTGGGAGCGGAGAGAGAAACACAAAGAACAACCAGTCCAGAATTACACTGCATCCTTGCAGATGCTATTAGCATCTTCTAGCAAAATAATTTGTGAACCTAATAGAGAACACAGAAAGGAAAAGAACAGACTCATCCATACCAGACCAAGGGGAAAAAGCCACAATTAAACTGACATCCCTATTCAACAGCCCGCAGGCTCCACGGCGAGGCTTGGGGTTGGTGCCGCGTCTCTTTTCTTCCTCGGTAACTTAGTCTCATTTTCCCCTTCTGGCGTCTTATTGTGGTAATAGGTTTGTTATTATGGCTCTGAAGCCAGAGCGACACAAGAGCAGGGGAAATGAGAGGAAGGGAAGAGAAAGCTGAACAGGAGCAGACGGCTTCTTGCCCGAGAGCTCTCGCCACATTAAGGTTCGGAGCGAAGAACGTTTCCTTTCGCTCGTGTTTGCCTTGCTCCTTCCGTGGCGCTCCCTGAAACGAGCTGCAGGGTGACAGAAAAGGCTTTCTTTGGGAACGTGTCTGTCTGCTCATCCCCTGAAAGAATTAAATTACATTCGAGAGGCGCATATTAGTTCCCTATTAGGTGAGGAAAGGAGGAGGCAGCTTATGTATACCAAGCGCCCCTTCTCTGCCAGGCGCCGTCCAGGCGCGGAGAAAATACTGCTGAAGGACACAGACCTGCCCCTGCTCTCGTGGTGCTTACATACTAGTTGAGGGAGAGACCGATATCAGACCCAACAAGCTAGATCAGACAGGTAAAGAAAAATATAAGACCCAAACAAGTCTGAAATTCTATCCTGCCTGGAAGACCTCTCACCTGAGAACCAGACCTCACAGGAAACATTCTGCCCCCACAGGTCAGTGAACAGGAGTTGGGAGAGTAGAAAGACCCTGAGAATACAGAAGTCAGGGCCAGCCAGTCGCAGTGGCTGAGGCCTGTAATCCTAGCACTCTGGGAGGCCGAGGCAGGAGGATGGCTCAAGGTCAGGAGTTCGAAACCAGCCTGAGCAAGAGCGAGACCCCATCTCTACTAAAAATAGAAAGAAATTAATTGGCCAACTAAAAATATATATAGAAAAAATTAGCCAGGCATGGTGGCGCATGCCTGTAGTCCCAGCTACTCGGGAGGCTGAGGCAGAAGGATCACTTGAGCCCAGGAGTTTGG
>CAUYRT010054159.1:0-14191 GCA_963574885.1 Lepilemur ruficaudatus | reverse complement strand
AGATATCCTTAGTGTGGTGGTTTTCTCAGTTGCTAGTTGCTCCTAGGCCATAACAGTGGTGAGCTCTGTGTATGGGTAGATTTTCTGTCTCTCTTTGCTGAGGGAATATGGAGGTTTTTGAAATCCTTCCTTGTTCCCCAGCCCTGTGGTCTCCTTAACAGTGTGAATTGTATTGGCATACCCAGTTTAATCTCTGAGACATTAGGTAGTGCTTGTAGGTAAGAATCAACCACATCCTATATGACTGAGTCAGTAAATGCTGTCAGGGCTGTGCAAATTGACCTACCTGCCAATAGGTGGCACTTATGGGAAAAGAAAATAGGCAGCAATGTTGGTTTTGGGACTTGTAACTAGCTCTAGCCACTCAGGAGAAACACTTGAATGCCCCAAGTGGTGGGTGGGGCCCTGAACTTCCAGATGAGTCTTTATTCTCCACCACAGCAGAGGCAGGTGGGAGAGTGAGGCTACATGGGGCTGGGTTGGGTCAGCCTGCCCTCAGACTCCACAAAAGCTAGTAAGGTAGCTGTCTTAGCAGGGGTCAAAGGTTTGCTCCCAGGCAGCTGGTGAAAGCCATGGGGGGTTGGCGGGAGCAGCAGTGGCCCCACCCAGCCAGAATGTCTGCTTGTAGGGTAGGAGCCATCTAAGGTTCACAATCTGGCTGTCAGGAGCATGGTTTGCTCTTGCCCCCGTCCTTTGCTCCACAGTCTCCCTCAGATGGCTGCCAGCAGGCAGGAGCTCAAACTAGTTGAGCTCCCCCATGATTTTGCTGTGGGCTGGGAGCTTCCCTGCCTAGTATCATGCCATGGATTGAGAGTGTGGTCTTCCTGTGAGGATAGGTGTGCTCCACGTGTGACTGCAGCTGGGGCCCATGCTGCCCTTCTCCTCTCAGTTCTGTCCACGTGGGTTCCCTCACCTCCCAAGGTTAGTTCCCAAATCTCCCCTCAGTGGCCCCAAGCAACACAATCAAGTCTTGAGGATACAGGAGCTGTGCTGCATGTCTGTCCCCAGGTCCCCAAAGATCAATCCCTGACCATGCCAGGGAGAAGCATGCTGGTTCCAAGTTGCCTATGGGGTGCTCAAACAGGCTGATGTCCCTTTGCTTTGGGGTGTGTCCTTCTCTGATGGAGCAGCCAAGCAAGCAGTACCAAAGAGGGCTGGTGAGCAGGGAGCTCACAGTTTGAGCACCTCTTAATCTGCTGCAGGTTTTTTAGAGGAAAGGCTTGAACTCCGCTATCTGTAGAAGCCTCAATGTGGTGGGTGCACCAACAGGAGAAGCGGCACTCCTGAGAACCCAGACTCGGTCTTCTCTCTTAGCAACTTCAGGTAGGGGAGGGGAAAGGGAGGCAAAGAGTCTTGATGGAAGACAGCCAGCACTCTGGTCATCTCTGTGCCTCTCTCTGGAAGGCAGCCTTCTTGGAATGTCCAGGCTCTGGGGTCACACAGATCCCCAGGGACCCACTGGCCCCTGTGGCTCCTGCAGTGTGGGCCACAGTTGGAAATTGTTTGTGTGGGAACAAGCAAGTTAAAAACTGAGGGACTGAAACCCCCTGGGGAGGACAAAGGTGCACAGTGGGTGGAGAAGTAATATGGTACCTTCCATCTTGGCTCAGGTCTGCAGTAATGGGAAGTGACTCTGACAACACTGAGAGCCTGGTACTTTGTCCTCAAGAAGCTCCCAGTTCACTGGCAGCAGCCACTTCGGGATTTGTGAGGGTAAAAAGACTCTCCAACAGCTTGGGAGCCTACTGACTGCCAGAGATGTGAGGGAGGGAGAAAAAACTGCTTTATCTACCTTTTTTGCTGGACTCCAAGCCTCTCAAGGGTTAACCTCTGCCAGTATCCTGCTCCTTCTTGTTCTGCTCCTCAACTTATTTGCATGGAATATTTTGTAGGTTCTGGTATTTTTCTCTCAGAGTTGCACCCAGTCTACGTTTATTTATTTATTTATTTTTCTTTTTCATCTAAAACTTTTCCTTCTTTCTGAGATGCTCTGGAAGCTGGTGTCTCTGGGCTGCTATCTTCTCCTTCTCTGTCCATGGCTACTTTGAATTAACATCTTCCTTTTTGTGTCTGATCTTCATTCATCAGATTCTTCTTTTACTTTTCTGACCATCTATTTTTATCCTTTGTGAAGATCAAGTATGCTTTTCTTTGGACTTTCTGGTTTTCTATGTTTAATCCTAGACAAATGCTTTTCTTTCTGCACACTCACTTTTTTTTTTTTTTTTTTTGAGACAAGTATCTCACTCTCTTGTCCGGGCTGGAGTGCTATGGCATCAGCCTCGCTCACAGCGACCTCAAATTCCTGGGATCAAGCAATCCTTCTGCCTCAGCCTCCCAAGTAGCTGGGACTACAGGCATATGCCACCGTGACTGGCTAATTTTTTCTATTTTTAATTGTTTGGCTAATTTCTTTCTATTTATAGTAGAGACAGGTCTCGCTCTTTGTCAGGCTGGTCTTGAACTCCTGAGCTCAAGCAATCCTACCGCCTCAGCCTCCCAGAGTGCTAGGATTACAAGTGTGAGCCACTGCGCCCGGCCTGCACATTCATCTTGGCATTCCTTTCCACTGAACTTATTTTAACTCCTAAAGATTTTCAAATATGTCTCCAGTCCTAACCTCTTCCTTGATTTTCAGACATGCATACACAAATGTCTTCTGCCTAGAAGACCAATTCGAAGAGCTCAGAATCCATAACTTTCTTAATTTGCTGCTAATAATGTATTATATATCTGTTAGTGGTATAACTAGATATCCAATAAGATAAACTAGAATGTAAACTCGTGAGATCTTGTTTCCTTTTTCCATGTATCTACAGCAGAATACATTCAGGCAAATATTTTCTGAATATTTTTAATATCTAATTTTTCACCCTATTCCTATTTCCACTGCTTTTGTTCAGATCTTATCATATCTTTTCCAGAATATTTGATTTACCATTTTACTATACTATGTCAACTTGAGCAAAATTTCCATAGAGAATACATTCCAAGTTCTTTAAGGATAACAATGCTAACAAGTCAACACCACCCCTAATGAGATGATATTGGAAGGTAGGGTTTGGGGGAGGTAAATAAGTCATGAGGCTGGAGCCTTCATGATGGGATTAGTGTCCTTATAAGAAGGGACATATCTTCCCTCCTCTCTGCCTTCCACATAAGGATACAGTAAGACAATGGTTATCTACAAGCCAGGAAACAGGCTCTCACCAGACCAGATCTGTCAGCATCTTAATCTTGGACTTCCCAGCATCCAAAACTCTGAGAATTAAATGTTTATTATTTAAACTAGCCAATCTGTGACATTTTTGCTATAGCAGCCTCAACTATTAATAAGATAATGCTTCTGCAATGTGGTCCCAATTTCCCTCTGTATGTACATTTCCTATGATTTTTGCTCCAGTGATATTAAACTATATGCAATTCATTTGCACACCATTTTTTACCTGCTGTCTTTACTCATGTCTGTCTCTTCCTGAAAGGGTTTCCCTAACTTTTCACTTTGACAAATTTCATTCTTCATTACTTATTACAAGTAACATCTTCTTCAGTAAACTTTTCCTGAAAACCCAGATCATGGTAAATGGTCTACCAATCACATAAAAATTTCTGTTTATTTATCTCTCTTCCCTCCTAGTAGTGATCATACCTTCCTGGAAACACCATGCCATTCCTATGACAATTTGGTATGCCACCATACAGCATAGTACCTGACACATTATGTGAACTAAAAATCAACTGAGCGTGACTACTTTTCCAGCATCTGTCTATAGAGCTGTACCTATCAGTAGCTAAAGATGTCATTTCTGGTTATGATGTTACTATTTCTTGAATCTCTACTATATGCAAGGCATGCTTTTATGCTTTTCACTTGAATTATCCCTTCAAAGTGTTTATTATCATTATCTTTATTATCTCTGTTCTCTGTGAGAGAACTAGGGCATGGAGAGTTTGAGTTTCTTAACCATGATTATAAAATTAGTAAGTGGTGGAGATTGATTTCAACATCTGAAAGGCTTGATTCAATACAGTTGTTCTGAACCTCTGTGCTACTCTTGTATGGTAGATTTTCAACTTCAATTTTCTGCAGAAAGATTAAAAAGCGTATGTTACTTTTATTTTCTTAGAGGTCAAAGCCAGCTGAGTGATAGGTCTGCATTTAGCTATGTATACCTATATGTCAATATTGATATTTAAAAATAGAGCTGCATCTCCACATACAGATAGAGTACTGGTGATCTTTAGTCACCTGAATTTGAAATACATAATACCAAAAAAAGAAAAAAACAAAAAGTCTCCTAGAATAAACACTATGGTTACAAAAGGCTATTCAGAGGCAGCATCCCAGCAGAGACAGCAATCCATTAATACTCTTACATTTTATTGTTGCTTAATGCCACATGTTATCAAGCATAAGCTATTATAAGACCTGCATGAAGAGAAGCCAGGACAATAAGATCAAAGAACGGAAGGTTCAGTGACAAAAAAGGAGGAGGTTGGAAAAGCAGGTCCAGGGGAATTTAAAAGAAGGTGGTCTGAAAAGGCTCAGGCATGGAAGGCCAGGCTTGTGATATACAGTCTCAGCCCAGGTGGGAATGCTCATTGCAATACCCATGATCCAGTATAATCTTTTCATTATGAGTGTTATTATGGTTTTAAATCAATTTTATATGGGGATTCCTCTGGAGCTTCTAGGAAATTTTGGCAGTTTAAACTCAATTTCCTTTAGGGAAAAAAATCATTTTCCCCTCTTTAGACAGACATCTTCTGTTACCTGATATATATAATACTTCAAATTCTTGGGAACCAAAAGACAAGGTACAGAATCAAAGAATTCACACTCAATTTAGAGCTTTTTTTTTTTTTTTTAATAAAGTAAGACTCTAATATGTATCAGGTAGGCAAACCTTACACTCGTTCAAAGAGCATTTTATTGAGTCACGGTGTTGAATATTGACCATGAATTCTATTCCTTAAGCAGAACATTGTAAAATTACCTGCTGATAGAGAGAGTCACAGAGCTGAAAAAACAGGGAGACTGGGCATACTTTGAAATTTGAAAGCATATTATGACCTCATGTGACAGCCTTTGAGGTAAAGATCTCTAGCACAGGAGACCTGGGGAAGTGATATTGGCATGGCAACACACGAGTGATGCAGTCCATCCCATCCAGCTTCTGAGGCTACATCTCTTGTCTCCCCTGCCCAGTGTAATTAAAATCAAAGAATAAGAGAAGCCCTTCTCCAGTGATTTTTAGAACTTGGTGTTTAAGAAAAGACTCCTTTAGCTCATTCAGACTTACTCTGTAAAATGTGAAACTCATAAAGGCAGAATACACATTTTCTTCATTTAAAAAATGTGCAGAGATTCTAGAGTTGTTGCGCAATACAAAGTTTTCCACTACTGAAAATACTAGGCAGAGTGAGACAATAATGCTATGTGGTTTTGGCTTTTTAGGACAATGCTTTAACTCTTTAACTGCTGAAATTGGCAATGTTAAGAAGTCAGAATTGCCCATTTCATCATATTCAAATTATAGGTCATCACTCCTCCACAACAAGCAATTAGATAGAAAATGATTATGAATGTCTGATTTCATTGCTGTGTTGATTAGCACAACATCTCAGGCATGTTTTAAAAATACTGTGTATCACTTTATAGATGTATTCTTCTTACCAAAACTTTCCCTAAGTAATCTATGTGCTGCAAATTATGTTTCCCTGTTAAATGCTTATTGGATACCTACTATGTACTACATAGTAATACCTGTAGACTTTATTATGAGTGCCCCTCCTATTTCGGCTAAATATAGTTGCTCTGAGTTACCTTTTGTATTTGTATCATTATCAGTGATAATGATAACACTTGTAGTAAGCACAATGATGCACCAAATAACCAGGTAAGTGCTTTGACATGCAATTATATCGACCTGAGGTATATATTACTAACATGAACACCCTGAGGTTAAGTATCTTGCCAAAGTCACAAAGCTAATAAGCCACAGAGTCAAATGACAAACTCAAGCTTTTCGACTACAAAGCTAAGGCTTTTACTCCTGGAAAACTACATCCGTAAATTTAAATTCCTTGTGAAAAGGATATGGTAGGTGAATGCACCCACTTCACCAGATCCCATCATGTTTATCTCATTTTTCTTCCACTCCTTGCTCTAATGACATGAATATAATATGCACTCATTTTTTTAAATTACAAAATTTGTCATTGTCTCTGCTCAGAAGGACTGACTTCTTTTCCTTTGCCTTTCCATCTATTAAATATCATCTCTTTCAGGATCTAGGTTCTGATTATTCTCAAAAACCTCAGAACTTTTAGTTTATGATTATGTAGCAAAAGATTTCTAGACGGAGAGAGAGAAGAACGTCAAATTTGCCGAACTCTGGGTTGAGGTCCAGAAGAAGGAAGGGGCAGGAAGACAGGCGTCCAGCAGGGGGGGTGCTAACCCAGACCGAGCCTCCCTTCCTAGTGCTTACAAGGCTTCGCTCCACTGGGAAACAAAAGCAAGGATCAATTTGCTTCCTGTCAATCCTGCAGAAGACGGAGAACAAAAAGATCTACAAAAACAACCTTGGGCTGCAGTGAGATTTTGTCTGGCCTGAATTATTTAACTGATCGAGAAGGTTTTTTACAGGGTCCAGAGTACAAAAGAGCAAAAGCAGCTGCTGTTTTACTGTCGGAATGTTAAAGCGGCAGATAAATTGGGCCTGAGGCAGTGAATCTCTGAGACAGCAGTGCAGGCGCTGATACACAAGACACCAAGAGAGAATCAATAGCATCGGTGCAAACAACAGCCCTGGGGAAGCTCCAGCTTGGTGGCAGCAGGGTCATCTCAGTGTGGCATTTGTCCTTGGTCGTAGCAGCTTCAGGGGTAGGAGCCCTTCAGCAACTTTGAAGCTGGGAACTAGGAGACCATGGGGATGTCAGGATTCTGAATTTATCTCCCTCAACCCCAGCCTTTTGGAGATAGAATATGAACTAGACCAAGTCTAGCTGATTCTATGCTGTAGTAGGAAAGATTTATTGGTATTTTCAACCTCATTTCTACCTTTAGCCCGACAGAAAACAAAATAAAACCTGCTACTGTTGCTGCTTATGTTTATATGATTTTTGAATATACTTGTGCACCTTGATAAATTTTCTTGGAATCATAACCATATTTTATGTATTTAATCAGTAAGTATTTATTGAAGTTCTACAATGCTAAGAACCAAACATTGGTGACATGTTCCTTGTTTTTATGGAGCCTAATGTCTAGAGAAGAATCGGAGAGTAAATAAATAAACAAGCAAATATATAATTACAAGTTGTGATAAGGCAAATGAAGAGGATGAATAGAAGATGAGAGCAGTGATGATTGGGGAAGGCCAGGAGGTACTTGGATAAGGAGAGAGGGGAGGAATATTTAGATGGAAACCTGATGAATGAGAAGGGCTCACAGAATATGGACAGGGCAGAAGGGTGGTTGGAGGGGTAAGTCTTCTAGGTGGAAGGATGAGGCTAAGTGAAGGCCCAGAGGCGGGAAAAGGCTTAATTTGTTTGAAGACAGTCAGGAATCTGGAGTGGCTGGAGCTTGCTAGACAAGCATGAGAGCTGAATGGGCTGGAGATGGAAATGTCGGCAGGGGCTAGATCATAGGGAGCCCTGTAGGCCAAGATTGGGATGTTAAATTCAGCTTGGTTAAGGGTTAAGGTCATAGACTGAAACCAGATGTGGTGAATAGAATCTAGCTTCTAGCACTTAGTAGCTGTGAGACTTTGGAGAAGTTACTTAACTTTTCTGTGCTTTGGATTTCTCATCTGTGTAAATATGGGGATAATAAGAGCACCACCTTCATAGCCTTGTTTTAAGAAAGATTTGGGTTAATAAATGTGAAGTGCCTAGATTAGTATCTTGCTCTGTGAGTGAGAGAGAGAGAGAAAGAGAGAGAGAGAGAGAGAGAGAGAGAGAGAGTGAGTCAAGGGATTTAATCAGGGGAATGATATGATCAGAGTTCTGTTTTAAAGATATGACCCTGCCTGTCTGGTGGAGAAAAGGAAGAATTGAAATAAGAAATAAGAAAAGGAAGAATTTAAATGGAGAAGATAAATAAGGAGGTGTAAGGTCCTGATAAAGTGCTTTCACATTAGATATTATTCACTAATTCACTAATGTCATATACTGCATTTGTCCTAATCTGTGCTCTCCTTTTTCCTGTTATTCTTCTCTTTTTGAATGCCCTTACCTTGCTTGGAAGGTCATGTGTTATAGTAATAATGAAGTAGCAAGAATTATCTAGAATGACCATGCCATCTGTAGGAGAATAATTGCAAAGTCTAGAATTTCTTTTATTAAACTGAAAATATCAGGAATAAAATTGTTCCATTTTAATTCATTTACCCCTCAGACACTTACTGGAAACAAATTATATGTTGGACATTCATCTAGTGGTTTAGAATATAAAATAAAGCAAATTAAATTTTCTTTAATGAAATTGGTATGTCATTTGGTAAAGCAAGGTGGTGAACTGATGTAGTTAAAAAATATAAAATAAATATGTATCCTATCAAAATATTTTTTCTTTTTATGATTTTATTTCAAAGTATTAGGGGTACAAGTATTTTTGTTACATGGATGAATTGTATAATGCTGAAGTCGGGACTTCCAGTGTGCCCATCACCAGAATAGTGTACACTGTACCTGATAGGTAAAGTTTTATACTGCATCCCCCTGCCACCTTCTTTCTTCTTAGTTTCCAATGTCCTTTACACCACTTTATGATCATGAGTACCAAGAGATTAGCTCCCACCTATTAATGATAACATATGGTGTTTGTTTTTTTTAATTCCTGAAGGCAACCTGCCATGAATGTCCAAGCTCTGGGGTCAAACAGTTCTCTCGGGACCCACCGGCCCCCTTTGGTCACTGCAGTCTGGGCAGGTGTTGGGAACTGTTTACATGGGAGCCAGTGCCACGAAAACTGAAGGACTGCCGGGCCCTGGGAGGACAATGGCACACACAATGGGTAGAAGCGCAGTACGGTACCCACTGCCTCAGCTTGGGTCTCTGGAGATCGGCAGCAACCCCAAAGGGGCTGGCAGCCTGGTGCTGTGTTCTGAAGAAGCTCCTAGTTCACTGGTGGCAGCAGCTTTTGAGTTCATGAGGGTAGTGAAGCTCTCGAACAGTTGAGGAGCCTACAGTCTGCCAGGGGTGTGAGGAAAGGAAAACCAAACACCTCCCACCTACCCTTTCCATGGGGCTCCAAATTCCTTAGGGGTTGATCTCCACTGTAATCTTGCTCCTCCTTGTTCTGTTTCACAACTTCTTCCTCTGGAATCTTTGGCAGGTTCTGGCAATTTTCCCTCAAAATAACACCTGGGCTGTGTTTTTTTCATCTAAAACTTTTCCTTCTTTCTGAGACAATCTGGCAACGGATGTCTATAGTCAGCCATCTTGCCTCCCCTCTCCTCTCTATCACAGTCTTTTATAAAAAATAATCTAAGATGGCCTTAAGGTTCTCTTCAGCTTGACTAAGTTTTAAAAGGTTTTCTTCCTTACTCTAGGCTTCATCTTCCCTTTTCTTTAAGCATGTACGTTGGAAAACTTGTAAATTATTTCTCTGCCTCATAGAGAGTAAATTAAAAAAAAAAAAAAGGTCTTTTGCCAGCATTATGAAACAAGAATGTCTTTTATAAGGACCTGGGAGTCATCCCTTTGAAATCATAAAGGAAGATTGTGCCCTATCGCCCAGTTTCTGAAGGAGTGTAGAAGACTAATTTCTCATGGCACCAATTAGTAAACACAGGTGTCCTGATCACAGGGAAAAACATTTGTAAATTCAAGAATAACTGAATGGGCTCCACACATCCAGTTGATCCTCCCCAACCCCCCTCTCCCATATCACCCAGTTCTTTCTCACTAGCTCACTCCAGCAATTAAAAACCCTCTTGCCATTTGTTTCTGGGGAATTGAATTCAAACTATGTTCTATTGTCTCTCCTGTATTAAAATAGACTTAATAAGTCTTCCTTAACTGTTTGATTTTGCCTAGGGCAAGTTTTGTTTTGGCATAGCTTTATGACGTGATAGTGCAATTTACAGATGATTGGGGAAATATAGTTTTGTTGAGTACATTAATAATATAATTATCCTAAGAAAAGTGGGAAATGAATGTGTGTGTGCATGTGGGTTTGTGAGTGTGTAAAATCTGTGTTCATAACAATAATGGTTGGGGCAATAATTACTTAATATCTAAAATTTCTAGTAAAAAAGTAAAATTTCAGGAGTCTTCATTATCTAACATAAAATTTTTTCCAAGAATCATTAAAAACTAAGTAATATTTGACAAAAATGAAAAACAAGAAAAATTTATCTTAGAAGTGCTTTGACAGTATATTCATATTTGCAACTTACAAGTAAAAATGTAAAAGATTTATCTCTCTAAATGTCAATGTGCACCAAAGCATACTGGAAGTGTGGTGTGTAAATTATGTTAGTCTGGGAATAAAGTATCTCTAAGTAATGAGATTAATTTTAAATCAATGCATTTGTCCAACAAGTAGTCAATGGGGAAATTTAATTGTGAAATTCATGCTTATTATCTTAACTTAACATGAATTCTATCAACTAGTTTGAGCCAAATTACCATATATATTTGACCCTATTCACATGGTAGACAAAAAGTACATTAATTTGTGCTTTGAGAGAGACTTGCAGGATTTAACTTTTTAAGCTCAAGAGAGAAAGAAATGCACATCTGTAACTTGTAGCCTAAGTGATGATGGGTAAATAAATTTCAGTACCTTACAGAAAAGAATCTAAGCCTTCAAATAGTATCGATCATCTTGCACACCAAGGCAGTTGGGATTTAGTTGGTACTAGCTAAAGAAACAAAAATACACAAAAAGAGTCAGGAGCCAAGGTTTCCTCTTTTTGAGCTTAGTGAGTTGACTTGGCAGCTGACATCAGTGATTTAATATCTAAGAGAGATTTCAGGAGCTCCGATGATTTATCCTGCATATCACTGAAGAGTAGCAAAATAAATACATATCACATCTGCATGACAGTGATAAGCACAATTCAATTTCTGGATCTACAATGAGTAGAAGAGCCTGGTTAAAACTAAAATTAGGAATATATTTAGGCTACTTTGCCTGCAAATATGTGTGCTCATTTAACTGACTTTGTTCTAAGGAGCGCTTTAAATTAAATTGTAATGGAAAAAATTGTTTAAATATTTCTACTTTAAATAATCTGTGCTGATTTTTAACTAGCATTTAATCATGCTTCAAAACAAGAATGAGTACCTACTGATAGAAAGTATCCATGATATCCTAAAGAAATCATCAAAACAGAGTAAAAACACGTTTTAACTAAACTTTTCTTGATAAAGTAAAACTAAATATGCAGAAATAGAAAGATAGGTAGATAGATAGATGAGAAAACTAGGAGAAGAATTTGTCAATATTATTCTGTTGCTGCTAAAATATTTCTCAAGATATTTTGGTATTTTGCCAGATTTTGGAAAATTTATTACATGTTTAGTTTAAATTGAAATGTACCAAGAAGATAAAGCCAAATAATAAAGATTCCTCCTTATGCACATATCTACATGGAAATTTTAAAACTTTCAAAAATTCTCTTTGAAATATTAAAGCTATACCTCCAGAAAATTGGCTCTGAATTTCATCTTTGGAAAAATATCTTTCCCAGATATAATTAGTTGCACACAAATTAAACTTTATTACTATAAGGCCTATTGTGTTATTTTTAATGTAGGAGATGAGGGAAAGACAGATTTAGAGAATGAATAATTGCTAGGGTTATATGTGTCTCAGCAGGGGAATGAATAACTAGAATCAACCTAAGGGTTGACACAAGGACAGCAAGGGGTGATGGCTTGGGATGATTGAAATGAAATGAATCACAAGAGGAGATGAAGGAGGAATTCACAGATAAACATGACTCATTTAAAAAGTTTAATCATTTTCTCAAGATTATTGTCTGCTTAAATCTTTTTTAACTTTCCTGTGTGTGTTTGTGTATTCTTCTCGGTAGCAGACCTGTAGTTTATCAAAAAGATTAGGAGCAACTAGCTAGGCAATGTATATATTCCTGACACAATAGAAAAAGACAAATTTCACAATTGTTAATACAAAAGATAGAAGTGTCTCTACCTCTGTATTTTGGTAAAATGAAGTGTCAGGAGTAAAACAATTTCTCCCAGGAGCCCGTAAATATTATGATTGGTATTTGCATGCTTGGGAAATCCCAAATAAATTCATTCTGCCTAGAGTTCAAATGGATCTAAAATTTTACATTAAAAATAATTCTCATTTAAAAATAAGTTGTTCTAACGAAAATAGATGACTCTGATTATCTTCCTCATATTAATGAGAAAAAAATACTACTGGAGAAATAAACCTTTAGTTTTTTATGATGCTTTTGAAGATCATAATGTCTGTGATTTAACACTTTACAATATAATGTGACCTAATAAAGCTTAGTTTTTCAGTTATTTTTAAAACCATAAGGATTATTTTTCTTCTATGAATAAATACAGTGTTCAATTTATCTTTATTCTACCATTTTTAGTAGAAATACACTTTGACTAATTACAGAATATTCACTTTATTTTGTACATGTAATTTTAGTACACTTATGGAGTGCCATACAAAGTGTACATCAAATTATTTCAGTAAAGTTCATTTTATTAAATTCAACTTTCTCTTATTCTTCATTAATTGAATGAGAAAACATATTATCTAAGTGAAGTAGTTCTCAAAACATGATTCTCTGAGCTAGTTAAGATCATTGAATGCTAACTCTTCCAAATATATATCTAGAAAGACTACTTAGCTTGTAATGAAGTACATATCATATAGCACAAGGATTTCATCATAAAAACATATAGGGAAATACACTATTTAAGTAAAATACAACTCACTGATACCATCTAGGAAACTGGCATACTTATGTCATGGAGTAAATGCCTAGCTAGAAATTTTTTTAAAAATTAAAAAAAAAATCCCTATTTGCCAATGAAATAGGAGATAAGGGGCTTAAATTAAATGACAGTAAATAAAACAGTATAAAATAATTCTTTTTCATAGTAATATAGAAAGAATGTGTACTCTGAACAACTGAAATAAAAGATGTGAAAAGGATAAAGCAGGAAATAGGGGAAGTTGCATCAGGTCCAGGCAACAGGGGAAGGAGTCAGTAAGAAATATTTCATGGTAACAAATGGTCAGTAGAATGTAGTTTAATCATGGCTAATATACAGCTTTTCGTTGCTGTTTACATAATACAATGCTATTGGTTTTCACGGTTTTCTTCAAGTCTTCGATAAAATTATGGTCCACAGCCTTGTTTTAATGGTATTTTGAGAAGTTAGGAATTGAGGTAATAACTCTTGCTGATCAATGTGGTCTGACAATGTAACACCAACAGGAGTCAAGAGAGGAGATGGAGAGTTTAGTGACAGCCTGGAGATGAGGATAATAAGGAAAAAGCGTAAGGAAATATAGCTATGCCACTCCCAACAATCCCAGAAGAAATTATGGAATACACTGGTTTTCCTGACATATGAGGGCTCAAATCATTATACCATTCTATTTAAAAAGAGGGTTATAGCAATAAGGTAAAGAAACTTACTATCAAAGGCAACTGACATCTTGTTTCCAACAATATGTATGTAATGTAGTATACTAAGATCAGTGAGTAACTATTGAATGTCTAGTTCCAAGAATAATTAACTTTTATCTATGTGGAAGTTTAATCATTATCTTATGACTACTAGTTATAACTATTTCTAGGTATAGGTAGAGACCTATAGACAACTAAATATCTTTCTAAAATTATTTTAACAAAAAGTGTAAAAAGAATTTAACTTGGAAATTATTTCATATACATAATATACATATATATACCAGTGAAATTTTAAAGACATCTCAAATATGATAAAGACATCTGCACCCGAATGTTTATGGCAGCACAATTCAGTATTGCTAGGTCGTGGAAACAACCCAAGTGCCCGTCACTTCATGAGTGGATTATTAAATATCAATTTATTTTTTAGAAAAACTTTCGTCAAATGATTTCACTTGAAATGTTCATTCATTCATATGTCTGCTTAATACTGATTCTTATACAAATATCTTTGTTGCATTCTGTGTGGAAATTTTTTAAACACTTTT
>CAUYRT010054158.1:0-53703 GCA_963574885.1 Lepilemur ruficaudatus | reverse complement strand
AGGCCGAGGCGGGTGGATAGCTCAAGGTCAGGAGTTCGAAACCAGCCTGAGCAAGAGCGAGACCCTGTCTCTAATATAAATAGAAAGAAATTAATTGGCCAACTAAAAATACATGTAAAAAAAATTAGCCGGGCACGGTGGCGCATGCCTGTAGTCCCAGCTACTCGGGAGGCTGAGGCAGAAGGATTGCTTGAGCCCAGGAGTTTGAGGTTTCTGTGAGCTAGGCTGATGCCACAGCACTCTACAGCCTGGGCAACCGAGTGCGACACTGTCTAAAAAAAAAAAAAAAAAAAAAAAAAATCTGACATCTGAAGGGTATTCTATGGAATGCTATTTGAGAAATAACTGTTCTAGGTAAGATTTCTGACTTTGGGATAAATTACTTCCCCAGAGTAAGTCCTGAATGAGTAATTTCCTCATGTAACAGAGTTCAAGACTGGTTTGATAACATTTATTCCACATTAATAATTTCAACACTCCTAGTATAATTTTGACTTAGGAAATACGGTAAGTCTGGCATGTTTCTCATGTTTAAACCCTCTGAATTCCCCTGTTGTTGTTTCTGTCCCCTGTCCCATTCCACTAGATTGAAGATGAAAGAAGAAGAATGGCGAGAAGCTCAGAGAGGCTTCAACAAGGTGTGGCGAGAACAAAATGAAAAATACTACTTGAAGTCCCTGGACCACCAGGGAATCAACTTTAAACAGAATGACACCAAGGTCCTGAGGTCTAAGAGCTTACTCAATGAGATTGAGAGTATCTATGATGAGGTGAGCAGGATTTTTTACATCTGTGAGAGGACTCTAGTCTTTATTTAGCATAGCTTTGATTCCTGAAAATAACCTTTGTTAAATGTGAGACCCCCCCCCAAGACCTGTTCGTTCTTATTTTATAATTGTCATAGTCTTTTCTATTCCTGATTCAACCATTTTAAATCGAAACCTTACCTTTTGACCTAAGCTGATTGACTAGTTTCCTGATTTACCATCCTGGTTTTTCAGTTTACACCTCCCAACTCCCTCTTCCACTTCTCTCATCTGTTTCCCTGAAGTAATACCTTGTATTCATGCAGACATTCATGAGATGTCAACTTAACCACTTCCCCAAATTCTTTGTAATCCTTGTTTATTCAGCACACTTATGAGGCCTATAAATAGTATTAGGAGCTAGGATACATAGATGAATAAGAGATTAATCCTGCTTTCTCTGAGTTCACAATCTTAGGAGATGGGTAGAAATATAAATGCAGTACAATTAGGAATTCCTAGAGTGGTGTGATCTGAAATTTTAAAAAAGAGGCCAAGGGCTGGGTGCGGTGGCTCATGCTATAATCCTAGCACTCTGAGAGGCTGAGACGGACGGGTTGTTTGAGCTTAGGAGTTTGAGACCAGCCTGAGCAAGAGCGAGACTCTGTCTCTACCAAAAATAGAAAAAATTAGCCGGGCATGGTGGTGCATGCCTGTAGTCCCAGCTACTCGGGAGGCTGAGGCAGAAGGATCGCTTGAGCCCAGGAGTTTGAGGTTGCTGTGAGCTAGGCTGATGCCACGGCACTCTAGCCAGGGCAACAGAGTGAGAGTCTGTCTCAAAAAAAAAAAAAAAAAAAAAAAAGAGCCCTCAGGAAGTGACACCTCTTGATGCCAAAAGGCAATAAGATGCTTTCATTTCCAGGCAAAAGAACACCACCTAATTCTGAATGTTTACAGAGCTTTGCAAACTGAAGAACAATTTGGGGATGTGGAAAGGCTGTGCTCTCCTCTCACAGCTGTGACTGCAACCTCTTCTTTTACTAAAAGAGTAGTTTGGGGCAAGTTTAACTTTGCTGAGCCACAGTTTCACAATTTTCCCCTTTCAAAGAATAATCATATATACCAGTATAAGATGGTTGCATCGGCATGAACAAGATAGAAGTTTATTATCTTCTCATGCAAAGAAAATCGAGAGTTAGGTGGTTCCAAGTTGCTATGACAGCTCCATAGTCATTGGAGACTCCAGGCTCTTTCTATTTTTCTGTGTCTCCATCCTTGCCACGTGGCTTTCAATTTTAAGTACACCTCGTAGTCCAAGATGGCTGCCAGAGTGCCAGCCACCATGTCAAAAGAGTAAAGGTGCTTTACCTGAATTCTAGATAGGAATTAGAAGGAAAAGGGATGGGCGAAAGGGCATACTCTTAGCTGAGTCAGCCCCCTTAAGGAATTTTCCTGGGACTCCATCGTACTCCTTGGCAACTCTCGCCTACATCTCACTGACCATTCCTAGCTGTAAGGAAGACTGGGAAATGCCTTTTAGTTTTGCACAATGCCACCTGGAATAAAATGAGTCTGTTAGAAACAAAGTAGATGAGGATAGATATTGGGTAGGTAGTCTCTGCTGCAAAACCTCAGAGAGATGTTAAGGATCATAGAAAATAATGCATGCAGAAATGCACTTCGTAAACTCAGAAGGGTTTGGCAGCTGTTCTCATTCCCCCTCACAACAGTCCCACAAAGTGAAAACTGAGGTGTAGAGAGGCACTCCAAGGTCACCAGCCAGGAAATAGCAGAGCTGGGATTGCTACTTACTCTCGTCTATGTCTTTCCTGTCTTCAAATAGCAGAGATAAAGAGTGGATAAAAACAAAGACTTTTCTTAGGAGGTCTGTTGCAAGTCTGTTGGGGGGATATTGGCCATCAAATGCACCTGGCCAGCCGACTACCCACCCTGCTGAGTCTAGAGTTTGGCGAGCAGATTCTCTTGGGAGCTGAGAGCTTGAACTGCTGCCCATTGAGCATGGAGCACGGGTGGTCCGCAGTTATTTTCAGCCTATGGGCTCTGGTCATGCTGTCTTCTTTGAGATTATGGATGCTTTTAATTTTGCCTTTTACCAAGGGCCTTGGGACCTAAGGCCTTCAGGCACGAGTGCCTATAAATTGCATCTTATTACATTATTAATTACCATCCTATCAGGAGTCGAATAACTGACTAATGCTTTGGCAAGCAACGCTGTGAAGTAGAAATCTTCCCTATAGCCTTCCTCCCTAGCGCTCCTCAGCTCACAGAGAGAACTCTTTGAAAGAATTGCCAGTGACCACGGGGAGACAGCTGTCCTGAGGGTCTAGGAAGCACTGATGCATCATAAGGCAGATGTTAACCCACTGAAAAAAAAATGACGGAAACATACAGCCAAGTCTGAAATCCAAGATAAGGAGGGGGTGGCACCAGGAGGGGTGAACTAGCCTAAAGTCCGGATGTGGCTAAGACTCAGGAAGTGAGAGGATGGGGGTTAGTTTTGTGGGGACTAATGTGCCCCCTTGGAAGAGCTGCTGCTAGAACTTGAGTGGTCTGGAAGTGTCCAGGCAAGAGAAAGCAAGCATTTGGGGCTGAAATACAGGATTTGCCTGGAGTGGGGGAAGAAAGTACTTTGCATTTCTGGAGATCCCCTAGAGGAAGTCCTGCTGGTCTTTCGAATGAACCTGACTGTCTATGGAGGGATGTCAGACAGGGCTGGGCTGGGCCAACTGGCAGTCAGCAATGCTGTGTACCTGCCCTTTACTAGGAGTCTGTGGCCTGTGCCCCAAAACTTCTCCATCCTTAATCATTTCCTGCTTTCCAAATGACTATCAGGGATAGCACTTGGGGTATCTTGATCCAGAAAAGGAGCGTAAGAATGAGGCGACAGTCCAGGGACCTGCCCTACAGAAGGGACCCCCCCCCTTGCTTCCTGGTTGCCTCAGTGGATGGAACCTCTAGCCAGTGCAGGGACTCTCGGGGATGAGGCCATCCTAGAAGGTTTCTCATGGGCTTTTATGATATTCCAAGCTAATGGAATTTTAGGAGTGGACAATTTTCAAGGACCTTGAGCAGCCGTTGACAGGTGGTAGAAGCACCTCCCCCCCCATCATCTTTCTGAGTGGTCAGACATGCTGAGTCAGCAAGAATCCTGGAGGGCTCTTCACGTGGGGCTCAAACCTTGGCATCTTCCCTGCCGCATCTATGCAGTGGGCAAAATCCCCACCTGCAGAACTGCTGCGAGGATTAGAGAACATTCCTAAGACCCTTTGCACAGTGCCTGACATAGAGTAGCTGCCAGCAGATGTTAGCTGCGGACCACTGCACCAGCCCCTCCCGGGAGCGCCATAAAGGAGGGCGTGGCTGGGAGGGCAGGTGGAGGCCGGCAGCGGCTCCCAGAGGAGGGGTTCTGATGTCCAAGATGGTGGCTCAGGGACTGGGGTCTCCCACTCACAGGCTAGGGCCCACTCTCCCCTCTTTCCAGCTTGGGATTACAACCCCCAGCGGGCTTCAGAGGGAGGCAACATGTCGTAAAGGCTTTGGACTGGGTCAAATCCAGGTTTAGGCCATGAGCTAGTTAGATATTCTTGGGCAAGTCGCTTAACTTCGCTGAGCCTTAGTCACCTTATCTATAAAACGGGATCCCTCGTACCTCCCTCCAGGAGGCCAGCTGTCCCTGGAAACCCATCAGGCCACACCTGGATTGTGCCAGTGGCCAGAAAGCCTGAGCTCACACACACGGCCGCACAGCTCCTCGAGGCTTGTGCCCTCAGCCTCAGCCAGAGAAAGGACAAAGCAGGGGCAACCCAGATACTTCTCTTCCCCGGGTAAGGATGGGCACGCAGGAAAACTACAAGACAATGCCACTTTCTGTGGGTTTCTCACCCTGATTCCAAGAACTACTGCTACCATCGTTAGACATGAACTCCTGGCTTCACAGCCCTTTTTAGAGAGGGAAAGGAGCAGGAAACTCAGTCCAGAGAAAGATAGGCTGGTGAGGAACCAGAGGCCTAGAAAGGGTGAGAACTGAGGTTTCTCATAACAGACACCCAGTGCAAATTCAGACTCAGCCTGTTGCTGGGTCAGCCTTTCTCCCTCATACATGTATATACGTGAATTCGTACATAGATACCATCTAAAACAAGCTGAACACACACTTTCAACATTGTTTAAAACTTGCAGTTGAAATTGATGGAAAGCAGGAACTCTTTATAAGGGAAGTGAAGACATGGCATCTTCCCTGGTGCATTTGACTGTGGGCAGAATCCCTACCTGCCAAACCGCTGTGAGTTACCAAATTGCGTAGAGAAAGCCCTTTGCACAGTGCCTCATGCTGAATAGCTGATTAGCTGATTAGCAGGTGTTAACTGTATATTACTCTATTAAGACCACTCCCAAACCTACCCACATATAACCATGCACTGCCCAACTCCAGAAGACATCATTCCCATTGACTGTGTTGTGCACAGCCCCTCCTGGATTTGGGCAGTGCACATCCTGCACCACCATGAAGGGCCTTCCCATTACTCAGAGCAGACACACACCACTCCAGGGCATTTTTTATGACCTTGACTCTCAACTGACTTTACTGTCTTTTCATTTGCTTTTTCCCAACTTGAAGTTATCCCACTGATGGAGAGCCTAAGTGGCGAGGAAGCACTTCCCTCCAGCCAGGAAGGCAGTGTGGGCAAAACTGAGAGCAGTCTGCTTCTTTCCCTCCCTTGGTCAAGTTTTACCTAAATCTTTGGTGTCTTATCATTTTTTTTAGAGCCTGTGGCTAATTTTTGACACAACATGTGCTACCTGCTTTGCCCCTGGCCCGGGGCTTGGTTGGGCTAAAGTGGCCGACTGGTAGAAAAAGGATGTTGAGGAAATTGCTGGGATTTATACTCTCAGTAAAGCCTGAGCAGGAAATGTCGGAGGCTGCTGCTGCTATTTCCATTTAAGTGTTGTTGAATCTCAATCCCCAAGTCATTTATCAGGTGAGCCCGTAAGGCAGGGCTAGAGCCTGGCTCTCATGGCCACTCCAGCTCCCAGTGCACTAATAACACTTGACAGATACCAAACCCTTGCAATTTCCAAACAAAACCTTGCTGCTCCAATCCCAGGGCTCCCGGGAAACACTCCACCACTGCCCAGGCTTTGCTCAGCTGGTCTTCACTGATTGCCAGCAATGCTCAGCCGGACACGTCCTGCCCCCCAGCCCCCTTAACTCTTCCCTGCCTGCTGGGGAGACCAAGGCACGCTCCCAGACCCCTCCAAGAAGCTGGCCAGACAGTGCAGCAGGCCCTGGTTTATGCTGCTTA
This sequence comes from Lepilemur ruficaudatus, assembly GCA_963574885.1. Lineage (NCBI taxonomy): Eukaryota > Metazoa > Chordata > Mammalia > Primates > Lepilemuridae > Lepilemur > Lepilemur ruficaudatus. The sequence goes on along the minus strand of CAUYRT010054158.1, from coordinate 47,633 downwards.
AAATCACATCACCTGTTGGTAAGAGCTTTATCCAGTTGCTCAAATGATGCCAGTTGGTGACAGGGCTGGCACGTACAGACCCATCATTTTAATTTTACAGAGTCCCTGGGCTTCTTCAAATACCACCTGCCAAATATCAGACAATGGCAGCTTTTCACTCAAGAGGGTTTTACACAAGACACAAGATGAAACAGATTCACAACCAAATTTGAATCCTTTTTAATCCATTTCAGTTCTCTTTCTTAAAACAAATTCTGGGGTTTTCAAAAATTGTGTAATTATTATTATTTTAATTTTGGAATAATTCAGTCATGCTGAAAGAAATAACAAATAATATAATGAACACTGTGTATCTACCACCAACTAAAAAATGAAATATTAACAAGTGTGTTGAAAACTACTAGCCTAAGCCAATCCCATTTCCTTTTCTTCTACCTGAAATGCAACCACATCTTCAATTTTGTCTTTACGATCTTCACGTGTCTTTATACTTCACACATTTTTTAAACTTTTTATCTTGAGATAATTGTAGATTTGCATGCAGTTGTAAAAAATAATAGAGAGAGCCCATATACCTGTCACTCAGTTTCATCCAGTGGTGACATCTTGCAAAACTCTAATGCAATATCACAACAGAGAACTGGCATGGATGCAACCCACTAGCCTTATTCAGATTTCACCAGATCTCACACACACTTGTGTGTGTGTATTTAGTTCTGTGCAATTTTATCTCATGTAGATTCACGTGGCCACCAGCACAGCCAAGACACAGAACAGCTCCAGTGCAAGGACCCCTTTTACAGCCACTCCCAACTTCTCTCTTCCCTTCCCCAGCCCTGGCAACCACTAACCTGTTCTCCATTTCTATGATTTTGCCATTCCAAGTTATACAATGGAATTACAATATATAATCTTTTGAGATCGGCTTTTTTTGCTTAGCATAACAGTCTTGAGGTCCACCTAAATTGTGCATGTATCAACAAGTAGTTTGTTATTTTTTATTGCTAAGTAGTATTTCACTGTATGAATGTACCACAGTGTGTTTAACCATTTGCTTGTTGAAGGGTATTTGGGTTGTTTCCAGTTTGGGGCTATTACAAATAAAGCTACTACAAGCATTTTTGTAGAGGCTTCTGTGTGGACGTAAGATTTCATTCCTCTGTTACGAATGGCCAAGATTGCAATTGCTGGGTTGTATGGTAAGCACAGACTATTTTCTTTACCTCTTTTAGACATAAAATGATATCACACTATGTGTGTATTCTTCTGCAGCTCACCTCTGTCTCTCAATATATGTTCCCTGCATCTCGTCTGCACTGATACACACAGCCGTGGTTTGACTGTTACATAGCACCCCGTCGTATGAATGTACTGTAATTTATTTATCCACTCTGATTCTGATTTTGAAAGGCATAAAATCTTTACAAGTTTTGTCAAGTAAGGTTTTAGAATAGGGTAATATGAAATGAGCCTTAACTAGTCTAAAAGACAAGACTTGGTGGTTCACTCTTAGTTCTGCCCACGAGGTTACCTTGGTAAAGTCACTTAACATTTCTGAGTTCAACTTTCTCATGTGTAAAATGGGAATCTCAATAATAATAGTTAATAATACTTAATACTTGTCAGAATTAAATGACAATATAGTTTGTAAACTAAACTAAAACATGCTGAATGAATGGCAATTACATTTGTTAGTTAATAATTAAAATTAAATACCCATTTTCACCAGTGGAAACAACAACAAAGTACACATTCTGGATTTTTCACAGAAAATTCAATTTAAAATAATCTTCCTCCATTGTCCCCCAAAATTCTTTGTCACACATGTCCTGCTTTGGGGATCAGAAAATACCGTTAGCACTTAAAGTCGGGGTAACCGTGGAGGTGGCCCAGGACACACACACTCTACTGCCTTTAGTCTGGATCCAGTGACCATGTTCCTCCAATTTCCTCGAGGATGTGACAGGCCACAGGCAGCCCTGGGCCGCCCCACGCCCGGTGTCTGGCTGAGGCTCTGGAGGGGTGGCTCCAGTCCTGCTCCCTGGCGCAAGAGCCCCGCTCCCCTGACAACCCCCCACGTCCAGTCTCCAGAGGCACCCCTATCCACGACAGGGCCCTGAGGGGCATGGATCGGACCAGCTGGGTGAGTGGGGACCTCAAGCGCAGCAACCACTGAGGGGGTAGGGGGGACAGGCAGGAAGGCTGCGTTAGACAACAGTCTTTAAATACACATCGCATTGCCGGGTTGCTGGGCTAACAACCACAGGGTGACATGACAACAGTCTCCAAATATTTAAAACGTGTGAGTCTTCAAGAAGGAGAGTTTTTTTAGCCTGGAACGGGATGGGGGAGGAAGGCTGGTGGGAAGCAGCGGCTCAGAGCCCAGTGGGGAGGTGCCTGGAGTCCGGAGGGGTTGGGATGGGATCCTGGATGTCCTCTAAGATGCTCACATGCAACCCAACTCGAGAGTATTCTTTGGGGGACAGCAAGGCACTGCCTGTCCCTGGGGGAGGCAGAGACAAGAGCAGTCCCCTGGGGAGCTCCCTTGCTGTGAGGGGACCAGACACGGGGTGTCACAGCCATGAGATTTGGCGTCCTGCCTTGTGCTGGTTTCTTTGAGGAGCTGCAGTCCCACCTCACGGTTACTCCAGCTCGGGCAAGGTCCAGGGAGGCAGGGTGGGGCGGCAGAGGGCCTTGGGGAAGAGGTTGTTGCCTGAGGCCTTTTTTTCCAATGTGTGACCTGCAGAGCCACAGGCCTGGGGACCTGGGGCCAATAAGCATCCAAGTGACTCTCATAGGCACTCAAGTTTGGGAGACTGCAGGTCGCTGAAAGACCCCCCAGAGAGTGAAAAAGCCAAATCAACCACCTGAGAGTCACGGGACCTTCCAGGGCCTGAGTTTCCTGTCTGAAGTGAGCCTCAAGGAATCTGGAACCTTCTCTCAGGCTGCTGGACCCCCCCACCTGTGGTCCCCTCTGCAGGCTCTTTCTCAGGACATGGGATCAAAGGACCTGGAGCGCTTTGCTGTCCTGACCTGAGCTGTTTGCCCTGAAGCCCCCAGGCAGGGTGGCCCCACCACACAGGAGAGGCTGCAGCGGTGGGGGAAGGGGCGGAGGACACAAACCCAGCCGGCTGAGCCACTTGTCCTTCAGCAGTCACCGCCCCAGCAGCTCTTCCTGGGGCCCGGCCCAAACCCCTTCTGTTTGCTCAGGGGGCACAGTGCAGCCAGGGGTCCCTTTCTAAATAGTTTCTGATGGACAATGTCTAAGTCTGAACTCATTGCCATTCCTGGAAAAGTAAAGAAGAGCTCCCACCCCACCCCCGCCCCGGTCCAGGCATCCTCGTCCCCATTTGCAGACCCAGGCAGGCTCTGGGCCATCATGCCTGCCCTCCTGTCCCCAAGCCCCCAACCCCCAAACACACACACACACACACACACACACACACACAAGCACAAGTGCTTCCGCATGTATCCCAGGCCCGCAACCCCTCATCCCAAGCCCACAGGGCCTGGTGGGTTTCAGAATTCGGATTCAGATGTGAGGACTGTGGCATGTGTTTATCTCCCCTGGTGCGTCCCATTCTAGTGAGGTCTGGGCCACTCCCTGCAATCTGCAGTGAGAGGCATGAATATTCACACCAAGCGGGATAAATAAAAGACTATAAATAGCCTCAGCTCAGGGCAGGCTTTGACTCTAAATGAGTTACATAAAGACTCTGTTTTCTGGTTTTGCATTTTAGACCTGCAGATAAGTGTCTGACTGCAGTTGGTCCTGGCCTCACCTTGTCCCTGGGCTGTTACCCATTCTCATCGGGGCTGCAGTCACTCTTGGATTCTTGTTGTCACGGGCCCCAAGGTCTTTCAGACTGCCCTGGAGAGCCCCAAGTTCCTCCCACGCACCAGGCTCACCTAGGCCTCCCAGACCCATCTATAGGCCCAAAGCCATCTACTGGGCACAAAGCCAGACAATATTCTTCCCGTGTCGCATGGGGTTATGTCAATGGCAGATGGGATGTGGCCAGCTATCGGCTGAGATGGAGGAATTCCTCAAGGAGACTGAGGAGGATGCTTTGCACACTGGGCAGGTGGGGCAGGACTGATCCGTCTCAGGCACTCACCCCTGGCTGCTGTCCGCTGGGGGACAAGTGTGCATCCTCCCCTTTCAGCGCAAGGCTGAGGATGCTGAGGAAACACTTTCACCAGGATGCCCTGAGTCACAGGAGCACAGGTGAGACTACTTTGGGGTCCAGGACATGATGTGCAACCAGAATGGTGACAAGGGCAGAGCCAAACTTTTATGCAAATTGTAAGAAGGTTTCCCCCCAGGCAGGCGCAATGAGAAGGCTGGGAGCTCCGCCCAAAGTTCATCCCTCCTTCCTCCTCCCCAGCTCCACACCATGCTAGGGTCACAGACGCAGAACGGTACACTGCGGCCCCATGGGCACCTTGCCCAACTTCTACATGCAACACTGTGGGGTTCTGGGGAGGGAGGGCCGCATGTTCAGCCCACTGGGGTTGGCAGTTCCTGGAGCACCTCTCACAGGCGGTAGCGAAGCCCAACCTCAAATGCCTTGAAGGCGGCCAACACTGGGGATCTTGGAGGGCTGATGGTGAGTCTCCCCAGAAGCAATGGCAGGTGTATTTGGCAGGTGAGGGGCAACACCCACATTAGTGAACGTTGAACTGATACCCCCTTAATGCCCACAGACTGGGAGATTAGGGTTTAAAGGCCCCTTTGGACTTTTGGTAGTTGGAGCCAGCCCTCAGCCTGGATCTCCAAAATGGGCTCCCCTATGGAGGAGGAGGCGGACCCATCCCAGTGCTGTCTGGAGCGAGGCCGCTGTCCCTGCCAGAGCAGGTCAGGAATGGGCGAGGCAGGGCCTCATCTGACAGCCCTGGGGGGCTGCCTCCTACCTGCCGGGTTCTGTGATGCTTTCCTAGCCCCGGGACCCCAGGCACACCAAGGAAGTGCGGTGGGCACAGGAGCGGAGCGAAGACAAGGGAAGATCATTAAGCCAAAAAAGATGACAAATAAAGACAAATGGAGAGGAGCAACTGCCAGGCGGCTTGCTCCGGCTCCCCTCCCCTCCCCACTTTCCCTGGAAGATCAAATTATGACCTGAAATCACTGGATACATATTTTATTATGTGGATAATTTAAAGGATTAGAGTGGGACAAAGAATTCATAAGCTATAGTCACATTAGAAGACAAATTGTTTCCATTAATCTCTGAAGAAGGGAGGGAAGAAGGGAAATGAGAAAACATGCGTGAGCAGGAGCAAGGCAGGGAGAAAAGCGTGGCTGGGAAGGGGGTCGGAGACAACATGCTCCCCCCCATCTCTTGCAGCGCCCCCACCCCCAAAACCAGCTGAGGCTCTGCTCCAAATCAGGCTGATTTGCATTGTAGATTTATCTCAGCTGCTTTTTGTTTCTATTGCCAACTAGAGATGGTTTAAATAACATGTATTGTTCTGTGTGATTCCTTATGCAAATATTTCTGCCCTGTTTGTTATTCCTGAATAATTTCCAAGGCCTGCTGTCTGGGCAGAAGCAGCAGCTCACTCTCCCAGCTGTGCCAGGAGTCACCTGCTGGAGGTAGGGAGCACCAGGGCAGGGTTTTAATGGCCCCGCCCCATTCAGGAAGGCCAGGATTGTGTCTCAGGGAGCTGGGTCTGCAATTCCCCGCCCCCCGCCCGGATGACAAATGTCATAGTGGGAAGGACTTCCAAGGATCTAGTCAAACAGCCAGATTTTATAGGAGATGGAACTGAGGCCGAGAGGGGATCGCTCCCACTGTGGCTGGGCCCCTGTTTCTCCACTGAGTGCTGGTGGCGTGGAGTCCTCTGCAAAAGCAGACTGTGAAACCTAGCACCGGCCCACCACGCACCACACACCGTTCTCAGTATCCTAAAACTAGAGCAGGCGACTCTCCATTCTCAACACATCCCTACAATCACCTCCCACCTAATGAATCAGGGCCAGTGTACAGCCGGTCATTCAGGTTGGACATGTACAGCCCTAGTGAGCACTGTTCTGTGTTCTCTCATTCACTCACTCACTTATTCATTTGTACAATTTATTCATTCACCAAATGTGTTGTCCTCCAATGACCATTGCTGAATGGGGTAGTGTTTAGATGTGTAGGCCCTGAATGCCAACAAACCTGGGCTGGAATCCCCACTCTACTTTCTGTGTGATGTTGGGCAACTTTGAACTCTCTATGCCTCAGTTTTCTCATCTCTAAAATGGGAATAAAAATTATTGCAGGATTATACAACGTACTCTCTCTCTCTCTCTCTCTCTCTCTCTCTATATATATATATATATATATATATATCAGCATAGATCCCAGCACATATAACCATTCCAAAATTACCATCAAAAAAATCAACTCTGCTAAGCACCAGGGATACAGAGATGACCACCAGTATCTCTGCCCAGTCCTTGCCTTCCTAACAGAGCATGGAGAAGTGTACAAACTGCTCTGGGAGCAGAATGGGCAGAACAACTCTGTCTGGAGGTGACCAGGATGGCATCACCAAGAGTCCACAAAGGAGCAACATCTCAAGGAAGAGTGAAGTTCTTTGGGCAGACCAGGGCAAGGACCTCCAGGAAGAGCAAACAGGGTGCTCGAAGACTCAGAGAAGCAGAACAGCATAGCTTGTTCCAGAAAGCACAGGTTGGAGAGTGTGGCCTGAGCAGTGTTTCCAAAAGCGTGGGACGTGGGCTTGAGTTGAATCTGCCTGGCACACAAGGCTGCTTCTCTCCCTCAGTTCTAACTTCCTTCAATCAGGATCCCACTCTGGTGATCTCTCCCTTTGTTCCACCAGGTCTATGAGGACAGTGGACTGATACGGTTTCATCCCTGGCTGAATCCTATGCTTGGGAATTATTATGCGGTGCACTAGGAAAAATATATAACTTGCACAAAAATTTCCTTTTAAAACAATTACTTGTAAGTTAAAAAGCATGAGTCAATTTGAAATAGATTAAATAATTGTGCAGAGGTGCTCAGATACTATAAAATCTCTTGCAGAGGATATGCAAATGGCTAACATTTGCAAAAACCTGGGCTAACATACAAAGCATGAATCAAAGAGTCTGAGATTAGACTATGAGCTTAGAAAGGTAGAGTCAAAGACTGGACTCCATAGGCCATGGCTGAGAATTTCAGCTGTGTGAGATAAAAGACTTGAGTGGGTTTCATTTACTGAGCATAGATTCAAGGACCCAGTCTTATTCCTTTCCGTGTCCCCAGTGCCTAGTGGAGTTCAGCCCTCAGTGGTTCAACAGAAGTTTGCTAACGTGGACAAAGATAACAGTGGTCCTTCCACGGTGTTGAGTGCAGGCAATGTTCATAAGACTAACCCAACTTGGCCCTCCTGGACTCACTGTTCTCTGCCACTTCTACTGTGTCACTGAGCAGATTAGGATCCCAAGGAGATTGGGGCCACTAGGGCATTTTACACACGAGGCTAAACCACTAAATGGACCTTCCTGGTGCGTCAGAGCAGGTGGGCTGTGATGAGCATCACTGGCCTCAAAGATCAGACTCTTGTCGAGGTGGGGGTGAGGGGGAATTTCCCCCTTTCCCCCGAAAGTTCACTGAAAGATCAACTCACAATTAAGACATATTAATAAGAGAAAGAGGTTTATTTACTGTACCCACAGGGAAAATCACAGAGTAATTACCCAATATCCCAATGAGGGCCAGAAATTTATATACCCTCCCTTTAGAGGGGAGGGGAAGATGAGGAATATAGGTAATTCTGTTTAGGGCAATAAATGGTTGCTAGGGAGGATGAATGCATGGGGAAATAGACTGACTTGTAAGTTAACCTGAGAGACAGGTGTTATGTTTAAAATGATTTGGGCCAGGTCTGGTTGCCTTCTTGATCTTCTTTCCTGCAATATATTAAGATAACAGGGAGGGGAAGGGAAGTCAATTGTTCTTTTTGATGGGTCAGTCTGATTTATGCAGATAGAGGGAAAGCCCCTTCTAAGGTGTATTGATCTCTAAGGCCTTTTAATTCAAAATACTCTTTATACCAAGGAGTCATATTTTGAGGTGAAATTTCCTAAGCTGTCATCAACCCGAAATAATCAAAAGGATCAGAATCCAGTTTTAAAGAGTCTTTTGAAGCATAAAGCTAAGAATAGCCATCCGGGTAACGCAGACTCCAAAGGAATGGGGTGAGTTCTCTGAAGCTGAGAAATTAAGGTTTTGCTTATATAGGGCAGAAAACAAAGAAATTAAACAGGATTACAACATTTCCCACATAAGCCTGGCTTATGGATTACAGCAATTCGATCAGTTACAGCTTGTTTTCTTTTCCTTTTCCAACTTAAAAGAGTATATTTAACATTCCTTCTTAGAGGATGTGATAGTCATGAGGTCTTTGAGCAGGAGAAGTAAGAGGGAAGTTAATCTAGAATGAAGATCAATGGCGAAGAGACAAGTGGTCTTCTCTGGTGCCCTTTAGTCTTTTACAACATTTCACAAAGCACTGCAGGTAAATGGAAAGGCTAATCTATAGTCAGAGGAACAAAGGTTACAGCTGCCTGTCACGTGACTCAGGGCCCATAGTCACATTTCCTTGAAGGCTCGAAATAACGTAAAGTTCCAAAAGCTTTACTTTCGAATAACTTATTTTCGTACTCCCCAAGTGTGGGCCCGAAACTGCCTGCACTTGTTAAAGATGCAGTTTCCAGGGCCCTTCACAAACCTGCCAACCAAGGAGCAGAGGAAAGAACAGGGACTCTTCAAATCCTGGCTCTGCCCTTGACATAACCTCTCTCTGTCCCTCAGTCTCTTTGGGCGCTAGAGCGAGGAGTGCTTGCCAGGGGGAGTTGTGAGGACTGAACAAGTTGATACCGGTGAAGCTCTTAGCACCGGCCTGGACATAGCAAGCAGTGCGAGTGTTAAGTCTTGTTTCTGGCAGGATCTCCCGGGCAAGGTCCAAATATTTTTACCAAGCACCCTAGTCAACTGTGATTTGTACTAAGGTTTGGGAACCACTGCTCTAGACCATTAGGTTCTTAGAGCACCTCACCCCCTGCCCCTCCTCCTTCGGTTGCAGGGCGAAACTTCCGGAAGCTCGGCTCACCCCTAGCAACCCCTGTCTTGCTCCACTGGGACTATGGGGAGAGTCAAGTGTCAGGATCTACCCCTTGTTCTGCTGGGGAAGACGCAAAACCTCTGGACTCTCTCCCACCCCCTGTTCCCTTCTCCAAATCACAGAAAATGCATGACTGAGGTGGTCCCAGTGGTGTCATTTGAGGACAGAGACAAGAAACTCCCCACCAAGGAGAATAGAGCCAACTGCTAAATCTGCTTCCTAATGTGAAGTCTGATTGTGATCCTGTGCAAGAGCTCGACAATCGAACTCATTTCCACAGCAAAGAGCACAGGGGGATGCAGGGAGCTGAAGGTCGCAAGCGAGGGCTAGATTGACACTCTTTCTGAGTGACAAAGGGGCCCCAGTAAAATAAGTGGCTTTTAAGAGTGATCATGATAATGATGCCACGATACTCAGTACCTTTCTTCAAAGACCCTCCTCTGTACATCCTTGGGGACTTGGCAGGGCAGCGGGACAGGGGTGGGTGTCTGCCAGCCCCGGAGCAGCAGGATCACAAAGCGTGACCCTGGTGTCCTCTCCCAACCCCCCAGTGCATTGTACAGCGTGGCTGGGAGCAGACGCGGTTCACTTCAGCACATTTTCCCAAGTGCCTCCGCCTCACCTACCCTGCCGGCAGGGTAGGAGCGAGGGTGGGAGGGGCAGAGGCATGGTTTGGGCCTCAGGAATCACATAATTTCCTGCAGACCTGAGATTTTCACACAGGAAACAAAAAGAGAACGAACAAGAAAGTGTCATAGTGGATGGAAGAAAGGAGCCTGAGTTTGGAGTGTTCATAGCAACACCTGCTGTAATCTTGTGCCTTAATCTTAGTGAGCCTCAGTTTCCTTGGTTATCAAACACAAGTGATAATAACTCCTGACCGTGTTCTGAGTGCCAATTGTGATACCAACCACACGTAAACGCAGCAGCCCCAGCCGGGCTCCCACATCCCCCTGCCGCCTGCTTCTCCCTGGAAGGCCAGGTGCCTCCTGCCAATCCTGCCTGACCTTTGGGTAGCTTTGCAGGGGTCTCCATTTAGATCATGGCCTGAGCTGGGGGACAGATCACTGCAGTCCTGCACACATCCTGTAATGCCAAGCCTCCAGCCTAGCAGATGCAATACGTTAGCAAGAAAAGGGTTTTAAACCTATGGTTGGTTAATTTGTATATTTCCTAGCTTGAATTTGTTTTTAATGAGCCTTGGTCATTTTTTCAAGGGTAATGGAGACTATCCTAGTGTTCTATGAGTTACTGCTCCAATGATGTCATTTAAACCTTTGGAATATACATGCCCGAATACAACTGCAAATAGCCCCATTTGGCAGTCTTCTTAAGGCACAGCATATGGGAAACACACTGGGTTTTGCTTTCACCACTTGCAGAAAAAGCATGCACGTTCACCATCTCCCTCATTTGAAAGAGTAACATGGAAAAGCCACGTTCAGAGGGTGGTGAAAGGTGTCACCTGAGGTTCTCCAGGTATTGCTTGGAGAAGAGAAGACCTGGAGGGGCCCTGGTAGTTCTCTTTAAAGACCTGAAGACTGCCACGGGCCAAGTCCAGCGGCAGGATCTGCTCAAAGAAAGGAAGAATTTTCTAATGCTTAGAGCTGTTTCATCAAGGAATGGGCTGGCTACCTTGGGAGGTAGGGAATCAAGCAGAGGGTGGATACAGTGGGGAAGGTGGAGAAGGAATGCTGGCTAGGGGATTGGACTGTGTACTCTCAAGTTCATTGACTTTGTAGTTTCAGAATGTGTAGAGCACACAACACACGCTGTGGTAGGTTGAGACAGAAACGAGTTTTCCAGAAGTAGAGGTTTCAGACAGGCCCTTAAGGAAGAGTCATTAGGAAGGACAGGTGAGGACATTCTCGCGGGATGCTGCAGATGACGGGCTCCCTTTCCCATGGGCTGGTCCTGCCATCCTGGCCTCCTGCTCCTGCCTTCCCAGGAAAAGTGCCAAGACCTGCCCACCAGTGCCTAGAGGTCGGGTTGCCAAGGCCTCAAGAGGAGCTCCCCAGACCCGGACGGGGCAGGGCTCCGGCAGCCCACACCGCCCAGTTCAAGTTCAGACACTGAGGCATGTGATGCCCTGCGAGCCTGAGCAGGAAGCAGTGTGTGCTACAGGACGGGGGGAATGGGCTGTGGCCCAGCTGAGCTGGGGTCACCTTAACCATCAAATCCCATTACCCACTGCACACGCGACACTGTCAGAAGTGGAGCAGTCGATGGAAAAGTAGAAAAACGCTAGACCGAATTTGATCACTGCGTCCAATGCAGCCAGAGCCAGGAAGTCGACAGGCACAATGGGCACACCCTGTGGGACGTGGAGCAAGTGACTTAGTTTCTCCCTGCCTGAGTTCCCTCATCGGTGAACAGGAGAGAAAACACTTCTCTATGAGGTTGCCGTGACGGTAAGATAGGATGGGATGATGTGCTGGATTTCATGAGGCAGAGATGGTCACTAGCACATGATAGATGTTTAACAAATATCCACCGGTTCACTTTATTTCCTCGCTTAGCCCAAAGTGATGGATAGGTAGCGGGAGATGGGCGTTTCATAAGATATCTAAGAAGGGGCCCACCACCTTTGGGGTAAGAGGAGAATCTGTGATCCCCTAGAAGCTGTGCTCCTATACCTGATTTGTAGAAATTGTTCTGATTTCAGGGCAAACGATGAGAGAGAACAGCAGTCACATGGCAGGCACCAAAATACAGCCTGAAAACCCCATGGCTTTGGGGATAATAATTCTAAATGCATATCTGAAATTTGAGGACAAGTATCACTATTCTCCTACCTTCCCCTCCAGTCTCTTAGGCTGAGCTGGGTGAGTAGCATCTTAACTCTACCAGTTTAGAGCAATTAGGCAAGTCACTGAGTCTTAGTTTCTCCATCTGCAAAATGGGCATGATAATAACTACTTCACAGAGATGGTGCTGGGTGTCAGTGGCCTAGTGCATGTCACCGAGGACAGTGCTTGCATGCACAAGCTTTCAAAGACGTTTCTTGTCTCCCCCTTTCTTCCACCTGCTGCTGATTCTGGCCTTGACTGGGCGCCACCACAGAGATGCTGGGACACCCTGAGCAGGTCGCCCCCCCTGCCTGCTCCCTAGTGTCCCAGGTAGTGGACGGTTACCCACCAATGTCCAAGACTATGGCAGGACAGAGGGGGTGGTGAGGGGAAAAAGAGGAAGCCGCACTGAGAAAACTGGTCAGCATTATTAGAAAATTTTTGGTGGATTTAAGAACTAGCGTACCTTGTTTCATGCCAGATGCCACATTGATCTATCCTTTAGAAACTTCTAAGCGGGGGAAAGTTCCAGGGATATGAGCATCCTGGCTCTCCAAGGTTGGCTCTATAAATACGCCCCACCGGCCTCAGCGGCTCTCTCTCCTCTGATCCAGAAATAGCCCCTCCTCCCAGTAGCCCTAAAGCTCGCAGGTCCGCGCTCCCGAGCGCCGGGACAGAACGGAACTGAACGCGAGGTCTCTGCCTCTCCCCGCCCCTCCCGTGTCACCGTGGCGCCCGGAGCAGGGACAAGAAGGCCAACGAGAGAGGATAAAATCACCATCTGGGAACCTGTGGGGAAGGAAGGCCGGGGCAGGGAGGGAAGAGGACAGGACGTGGGGGGAGGGACAGAGCGAGGACAGACACAGCCCCTGCCCTGGGGAGCTGGGCGGGGACTGAGCTTACGGATAAAGTACACAGGCGACTGCCCTTCAGGAAGGTGCAGAACCGGATACCTTAACCGCTGGGAAAGATGGAGCCTGAGCAGAAACAGCGGGGAGGACGCCCAGGAGAGCAGCGGATGTGTCCGCTCAGTCCCTCGTCTGCGGGCGCCTCTCACTGCGGCATGTGGAGGGCGCGCCCTAGCTCCGCGCTCCGGCAGACCTCGGCGGAGCTGGCTGCAGGGGAGCTCGTGTGCCCCTACTCACACACACGCTCACACACGCTCATACTCACACACACGCTCATACACAGTCACACACACACACACGCTCATACTCACACAGTCACACACACTCACACACTCACACACACGCTCATACACACACACTGACACACACTCACACTCACATAGTCACACACACGCTCATACACACAGTCACACATGCTCATACACACGCCCACACATGCTCATACACACACAGTCACACACTCACACGCTCATACACACACTCACACGCTTATACTCACACAGTCACACACACGCTCATACACGCACACACAGTCACACACTCACACGCTCATACACACACATGCTTATACACACAGTCACACACAACACACGCTCATACACACACGCACACTCACACAGTCACACACACTCACACACACACGCTCATACACACTCACACACACACGCTCATACACACAGTCACACACTCACACACACGCTCATACACACACACGCTCATACCCACATTCACACACACGCTCATACACACATGCAGTCACACACACACACACACTCATACACACACAGTCACACACACGCTCATACTCACACACACGCTCATACACACTCATACACACAGTCACACACTCAACACACACGCTCATTCACACACGCACACACACAGACACACAGTCACACACACACGCTCATACTCAACACACACACGCTCATACACAGTCACACACACACACGCTCATACTCACACACTCAACACACACTCACGCTCATACACACACGCACACTCACAGGCACACACACGCTCATACACACTCATACACACACACTCATACACACACAGTCACATACACACACATGCTCATACACACACTCATACACGCACACACACTCATACTCACAGACACACATACACGCTCATACACACACACTCATACACACACAGTCACACACAGTCACACACACACGCTCATACTCAGTCACACACGCTCATACACACAGTCACACACACGCTCATACACACAGTCACACACGCTCATACACAGTCACACATACACACACGCTCATACACAGTCACACACACACATACACGCAGTCACACACACACGCTCATACACGCACACAGTCACACACACACGCTCATACACAGTCACACACACGCTCATACACACAGTCACACACACATGCTCATACACACAGTCACAAATACACTCACACACGTGCTCATACACGCTCATACACACAGTCACACACACGCTCACACACATGCACAGTCACACACTATCATGCTCATACACACACACACGCTCATACACACACACACACATGCTCATACATCCACAATCACACACGCAGTCACACACACGCTCATACACATACGCTCAGAGTCAAACACACACAGTCACAGTCATACATACACCCTCACACACTCATGAATGCACTCATACACACACACAGTCACATACACAGTCACACACACACACAGTCACACACATGCTCATACACACACAGTCACATGCTCATACACACAGTCACACACACATGCTTATACACAGTCACACACACTCATAATCACACAGTCACACACAGTCACACACAGTCAGTCATACATACACACCCTCGCACACACACTCATGAACACACTCATACACACACTCACACGCAGTCACATACACAGTCACACACATACAGTCACACACACACACACACATGCTCATACACAGTCACATGCTCATACACAGTCACACACTCACACACATGCTTATACACAGTCACACACACTCACACACTCATAATCACACAGTCACACAGTCACACACAGTCACAGTCATACATACACACCCTCACACACACACTCATGAACACACTCATACACTCATATACACTTGCATTCACACACACACATGCACACCGGCACACACTTGAGCACACTCACTCTCACACTCACACACTCACACTCACACACTCACGCACTCACTCACACAGTCACACATTCACACACACTCTCACACTCACATACATTCACACACTCATACACACACTCTTACTCACACACACTGACACACTCTCACACACACTCACACATTCATACACACACTCACACTCACAGTCACATTCACACTCTCACACTCACACTCTTTCACACACACTCTCATACATACACACACATTCACATACACACATACACACATTCACACACACTCTCACACACACACTTATACAGACACTCACACACACTCTCACATACACTCACTCACACATTCACACTCACACACACACTCACACACACTCACATTCACACACACACCCTCTCTCACACACTATCACACTCACACACACACTCACTAACACACACATTCACATACACACATACACACATTCACACACATTCATACACACACACACTAACACATTCACATACACACATACACACATTCACACACATACACACACACACTAACACGTTCACATACACACATACACACACTCATACACACACATTCACACACACTCTCACACACTCTCACACACACACACACTCACTCTCACACACACACACTCATACACACTCACTAAGACATTCACATACACATAAACACACATTCATACACATTCACACACTCACTCTCACACTCACACACACACACTCACTCACACTCACACACACTCATACACACACTCTCACACTCACACACTCTCACACACACTCATACACATACTCTCACACTCTCACACTCACACACACTAGCTGCCCCATCAGAGTTTCTAGAAGCCTCTGCTCCAGGCCTGGGCCTGCCGTCTGCGCGTTCTGAGTGGTCTCTGTCCCCTGTGAGCCAGGGCTGAAGGGTATGTCTTTGTGCCATTGCAGGCTGTGGCCAGTGCCCGAGGCCTGGGAGCCCTCCCCAGCCTCCTGCAGAAGGCAGGGTCGGCGGCTGAGGGGGCCGAGGGAGGGCTGAGATGAGAGGAACAGCAAGCGGGGGCGTAAGTGGCCCTCACCGCTGCGCTCTCCCTCTTGTCTCAGCCCCGCCTGCTCCTGTGCCACCCGCAGCGCAGGCTCGGCCGCAGGCCCAAGCGGGACTGCAGCTCCACCCACAGGCGTGCAGGCGGCGCCGGGCTGGGCTGTCTGGGGCTGCAGAGCCAGAGCTGCCTGTGGCTGGGAGCTCTGCGACCTCAGCAGGACCCCGCCCTCCAGGCTGGGGTCGCCTCTCTGCTAGGGCCTAGAGCAACTTGCGAGAGGTGCTGTGTCTGAACCCACACGTGTGGCCGTTCAATAGAGGGAGGTGAGCCATGGCAGCAGGACCAGCCTGAAGACAGCGCGGGCCTAACGTGTGCCGGGGAGCGGGCCAGGGACCCCACGCCCGTCACTATTTCCCTGGGAAGGTCTTCCAAGTGCCTGGGGCCTGACCAACCAGACAGCTGACGCCCGGGCTCTCCTACAGGCAGGGGACTGCCGCACACGCCGCTATCCCTTTGACTGTCACTGAGACCCAACCTCGTTCCCCTAGCAACTGTGGGGTCTGTTTGGACTTGGCATCAGCAGACCTGGGCCACTATTTGGAGGGGTGGATGGTTTGTTTTAAAGTCCGGTGTCATATTGAAGAAATCACAGGCTTGTTCCTGAGCAGTTGCAAGTAGAATTAAATAGTCAGCAAGACGGCAGGGTTAAAAGTCAAGAAAGCAATTTTTTTAGAAAACCGACCTCAATTCATTGTGTAATATTTCCTATTTATATTGAAGAAATGTCAATTCTTGGCTTTAGGCCTCACAAGAGACCAAGGATTTAAAGATTCTTATGAGACAGATATAAATCTTTGATTAGACAATAACCGCAAAGAGAGACATGCTGGAAATGTTAAGTCGGTTAGATTTGGTCACAGCTCCTTCCTTTTTCCCTGACTTGATTTATAAACATCTGGCTGCTCCGCCGGCTTGTGGAGAGAGAAGCCCCCTCTCCTGTCTCAGAGTGGGGCTCCCGTGTGTGACACAGGCACTTTACATATGTGCCTGTTGTTCACAGGAGGAAAGAGCAATTAGGAATGTGCTAATTATTCTTTTATTTGTAATTTGATCCCCAAAGTGTAGATGTTCAGTGTGTGCTTATCTTGGTGCCTGATGTGACTGTGGCTGTCCCTGCAGCCACCAGCAGTGTGCAATTACCCTGTCAGAGAAACCTGATGCTTAGACGATCAGATGCCTGCAGAGCATGGGGGAGGGGTGCGGATTTGGGGAATTGGGGCAAAAGTCTAGGCAGTAAGTGGACGTCAAAGCCTTCACTGGACTCAGGGCCTCTTTGTCGGTTTCTTGAATCATATATCAGATCTCCAGTTTCGATAAGAGACTGGCAGGGGACAGTCTAGCCAGAGAACCCTCTGGAGCAGCGCACACTGCTGGTGCAACACTACAGGGGGATGGGTGAGGACTCTAGTGGCGACAGGTCCAGGCAAAGCACTGTTAGAAGGTCCGTGGTAGAGGAAGGAAGGCCTGCCAGTTTGACTCACAAGCGTCTACAGATTTAAGTGTTGTCTGAGGCTTGGTTCCCTGGTATAAACCGTCAGAACTGTGAGGGTCAACCACCTTTATATTAACAACTTATTAAAGACTATTAATGGCTGGGATCGAAGCATGGCTTAAAAAGATAACAAGTGACCAGTTAATGAACTTGTCTAGTGCAGATTAGAAAGAAATTCATGAATTTGTTCTCTCCCTGGAACGGCTGTTGGGCCTCATTGGGTCTTCAGGTGTGACACAGAGAGAGGCCCCTCATGGGATGTGCTTTCTGGGGGTCCCCAGGCCGCGGAAGCCTGTGGTGCCAGTGCAGACACACACTCTGCATCCGCGCGGGTCTTGCTGGCTGGGCTCCACTGCGCTCGCCGCATCTCCAGACCTCTCCTCTCCTCTCGGCCTTTCCAGGCACATCTCGGGGGCCCTGAGAAGTCTCATATGGGCTTGTGCAGCCCCTTCTCATGCTCTCCCATGCTTCCCTCCACTGTCATGAACGGAAGCCACTGGAGGGTGGTGCTTTCGCGGCCACCACTGTGGGCAATGTCCTTTGCCTCTCAGGATGCATTTGCCGCCTCCTCACAGAGGTCCCTGGGAAAACAGCAACTTCTGCTTCCACTTCCCGTCTCCTTAGGTGGGGCTGAGCCCGGGAAACAGCGTCTGAAATAGCACTCTGTAGTCTCTTCCCTCCTGTCCGTCCTGCGCCAACACCCCCTCTCCACCAAAGACCAGAAGATGGGGCTGCCACACCAGTCGACTCAGGCGCTTCTCTGTTGAACATGAAAGCCGGAAGGAGCCTCTGCCTCTCCCCAGACTGAAGCCAAGGCAAAGGCTTTGCAGGCCTGAAAGGTCTATAGCCATAGGGAACAAAGAGATCCATGTGTCACCCACCTTCCAGGGACCCAAGACACCCTGAGTACCTTCAGGACACTATCTTTAAGACCACCTTGATGCAAACCCAGTGTCTCGAGCCACAGGGTGAGCCATGAAGAAGCCAGAGGCCAACGCCATGTGGGTGTTCATCAGGGAACAGGCACCATGTTGGCCAAGTTCCAGGGAAGTGGGGAGACCTGCACCCCACCGTGGTGGGGGTCCCACCACCCCTGGGCCTGCTGGAGAGAAGACGCGGGTTAGATTGCAGCGGCATGGGTTCCAACAGCAAAATCAGGATCGTCAGAGGAACAGAGGCCAGCTGGCTAGTTCCAGACCTGAAAACACTCCCATCATCAGGAAAAAAGTTCCCAGCTTAAGCCAGACCGGCGGCCCTGCTACAGTATGTCATTATTCCACCATCTCAGGTGCTGGGTGTCAGACCTCCTTCCCCACATCCCTCTCACCGACTGCAGGTGGCGCCAGGCCACCTCCCAGTTCTTTCCGGCTGCGCGGCCCAGCCGGCCCGCTCTGCAGCCGCTTCGTGCCCCACCCCCCGCCTCCTTCGGGGCGCAGGTGAGACCAGTGCACTGGCACGTGGTGTCTTTAAGGCCTGAAAAGATTGCGACGGAGGAGCGCGTGTCTTGGTCTCGGCGTCTTGTCCTGTATTGGACGCCTCCTGCGTAACAGGTGCTGTGCCGCAGGCCGGACGTTCCTCTCAAGAGCCCAGCAAGTTCCGCCACTTTGTAGCTAAACCCTGAGGCTCGGGAAAGGGCAGCGGCCCGGCAGCCACAGGCCTGGGAAGGGGCGGGCGGGGCTTGGCTCCTTCCTCCACTCTTTCTGCTACCCTGGGAGGCCGTGGGCAAACTAACCTGTTCCATAGCTGCCTCCAACCCCGCAACGTGCTGGCTCCCTGCCTAGTGCGGCTTCCTCGCCTTAGGGTCTCAGTTCAGCTGGTGACGTTGTGCAGGATGATCAGCTCCGTGCTCCCGTCGGATTCCCTCCCATTCTCCACCTCGAAGGGCCTGCGCTTGGCCTGGGTTTCCTGACTCCTGCTGCCCACACACACGGACCCCAGACAGTGTGGCAGCCCTCATAGTTCGTTCCCAGGGGCACTCAGTATCCCCACCCCCAAGCCTAGCAGGAACGCTGTCATCACAGGCTGACAGAGGCCCAGAGAGGTCATCCTGCCCATGCCCCAGGCCACCGGGCCTGCACACACTTCATCCTGGTACAATGGTGCTCTCACGGGGTAAAGGTGAGCCCCAGAAGAGACCACAGTTCACCTCATTGACCCCACCTAGAAGCCAACGTTGCCCTCAGGAGTCCCTGGCATCCAGCCATCATTGTCAAGCCCCAGGCTTTCCTGGCAGAAGAGAAGACTGACCAATGGCAGCTGTCCACACCCTGGGAGACCCACCCCCTCAAGCCCAGGCGTTCCATCACACACGCTGCAGGTAGGGTATGAATGGGGCAAGGGCCACCTCCCAGGAAGGGCTGGAGTCTCAGCCTGGCCGGCTCTGCAGGCCCGTGGGCTCAGCGCAAGGTGCTCCTACGTTCAAGAAACAGGGCTCGGGCTCACTGGTGCTGGAGGTCCGGAGCGGGTGAGGACAGGCAAAACGCGGGCCTCTTCTTACAGCCATGCCCACAGGCAGCGGCGGGAGCCCCACAACCACGTCAGTGAAGGTGGGGGTGCTCAGTCCCTGGTCCCCCTCCTGGAATGTCAGAAACCCTATGGACCACACGTGCTTTTGCCCGCAATTTTAAGGGTGTTGCTGAGCCTGGGCCCAGGGACCTAGCTGCACCGGGCTGGCCTCCTCGGCTCCCTCTTTCTCTGTCCTTCCAGGCCTGGCGTGCTGTGCAGACTGGGGTGGGCAGCCGCTCCCCACTCCTTTTGCCCCAGCTCCTGATAACGGGGAGCTCCGAGGACCCTGAGCTCAGCCTGAATGGAGCGAGTTCCCTTCCACTGTTTGACGCTGGCTGTAAAGGGGTGAGAAGGGGCGAGGGGACTACTTTTGTGGTGCTTGCTTTCTACCTTGATGAACAATCTGCTATTTCTGTACTGCCGTAGAAGAAAAAACCATGACTTACCTACCTGAGTTTTGTAGCAGAAGCTATGTACTTTTGAGAGTCCATTATGTTTCTCACAATTACAAGTATGTTCCTTGCCCTTGGACTGTGGGTGGGTGGGCACAGTCCAGCTAATTGCTTGCCCATGTGAAAGAACAGGGGTGGAGCCCCTCAGGAAGGCTGCAGGGGGCCTGGCGATCAATAGTGCAGCCCTCACCCATCTGTGCCTATGACGCGCTCCTGCCGGTCGATAAGCTCCTACTATTGCCCTCTTGCTGTGGGCTCCGAGGCCAGCTTCCACGTGGCCAGAGAGAAGCAATGACTGTCTGTTTATTAGTGGGGAGGAAATGCCCAGTCACAAACATGCATCTGGGGCTAGGAGCCATGGCTCACACCTGTAATTGTAGCACTCTAGGGGGCCGAGGTTGGAGGATTGCTTGAACTCAGGAGTTCAAGACCAACCTAAGCAAGAGTGAGACCCTGTCTCTACTAAAAATAGAAAAATTAACCTGGCATCATGGCATGTACTTGTAGTCCCAACTACTGGGGAGGCCGAGGCAGGAGGATTGCTTGATCCCAGGAGTCTGAGGTTGCTGTGAGCTAGGCTGGTGTCATAGCATTCTAGCCTGGGTGACAGAGAGAGACTCTGTCTCAAGTCAAAAAAAAAAAACATGCATCTGGGCCCCCGGGTCCTGTGGAGCCCTCCCTGGGCCTGGTCCCTGGCACTAGAGCTCCGACACTGGTGGGTCTGAAGGCTGGGGTTTGTCACAGCAGGTGGCCCAGGAGGTGCAGGGATCCATGCAGAGGATCCGGGCAGCCAAGCCCACACTGGCAACCTTGATTCATTCCTCGACTGGTGCACATGGGCTGGGGGCACCCCTGGGAGAGTCCAGCACACAGGCTGATGAGACAAAGGGAGCCCAAGCAGGTCTGGTCACGGGCTTGAGCCCTTCCTGGTGAGCCCAGGGATCCTCAGCCAGGAAGCTGCTGGCTGAAAGCTCTGATGACCAGTCTGATTCAGGGCTATCTGGGCCTAGTGGTCTGGCCCTAAGAAGCCATTTCCTCTGGCTCTCTCTGCTCCCACCCCCTCTCCATCTCCTTCCCTCAGCAGAAATTTTAGAGTCACACTGACATGGGTTTCAAACCTCAGCTCTGCCACTTATAAGCTGTGAAATCTTGGCAAATTATTTAACTCCCTGGATCCTCAGTTGATTCATATATTAAACAGGAATCAGAACGTGTGTGTCATAGGACTGGTGTCAGATAAAATGTGTAAGTGGGTAACACAAAGCCTGTGCCAGCCAGGCCCCAGCACAGGAGAGCTGCACTGCTGCTGTGGGTCCTCCCCCTCCCCTTCCCGGGGCCCACGGCCCTGTTCCAGCTGTGGGCTCACTTGCCCCCTGCTGGCTGCCTGCCCCTCACCTGTCTTCCCATGACTTGAGGAACTCCGCCTGTTTCTCCTTCAGCCGGCCTCAGCTCCTACCTTTCTTGCTATCCTTCCAGTCAAACAACTGGCCCTTTCCCTTGGAAAGGTTTTACTGTCCTCGCTAAGGGAAAACAGAACAGTGCAACCAAAACCAGCATTCATCAGGCCTGGGCCCAAGTCTCCACGCTGACAGTATCCTGCGGCGTGACCCTGGACAAGGTGTCCAACCTCTCAGAGCCTCAGTTCCCTCACCTGTCAATTAAGAGGACTGTCCTGAGTGAGCTCTAAGAGTCTCTCCTACCCTAAAGAGGGTTAGAAACAAAAGTAACATCTTGCAGCATCTTTGTGAGCATTTCTCTGTCATCTTTCTTTCCTTACTCTTCTCTTGCATGATCTGCCGAATTCCAACCCTCTTGCCAGCTGCTCTTGTGTCCTGAGAAGGTGGTGCCCCCACCACCACCCTGCCCCTGCACTGTCAGCCTGCCTGCCCGTGTCCTTTGGACACCCCGTTCTGGAAGATTGGTAGGCACGCAGGTGGCTCCCAAGTTTACCCAGGGAAGGTCGGCATCAGTCATTCCGTCCTCCTCCCCGCTTTCTTGTGCAATCATTGTCTCAGGCAGTGTAAGCTGAGTTCAGCAGTGGTAACAAATGACCCCGAATCCCAGTGGCTTACAACAGCCAGGAGTTATTTCTTGGTCTCATGCATGTCCGTGGTCAGTTGACAGAGCTCTGTTTCACACCCTCTTCATCCCACGACTAAGGTGGACTCATCTGGTGGAGGCAGAAGCAATGGCAGAACCGTGCTATGGTCCTCCAGTGTCTACTTGGACTGAGTCCACTCACTTCCGGGCCTGTTTCATTGGCCAAAGCAAGTCACATAGTCAAGCCTGCTGTCAGTGGGTCAGGAGGCATCCCCTCCCCTCAGGGAGTATCTTGACAACAACACAATCTACCCCATCCCACAGCCTTGTTCCCAGGATCTTTTAATTCATACCCCTCATTTATAGGTGAAGGGACAAAAGCCCAGAGATGTGAGGCAATTTGCCTGAGGTCATACAGAAAATCAGTGGAAGAGGAGAGACTGGAGTCCCAGGGTGTTGATGATCTTTCAGTTCAGATATGAGAGCAGGGCCCAGAGAAGACAGACCTGGATGACTCCCAGCTCCATAATTCTACGCAAACTATTTCCACTCTGAGCTTGGCTCTGCCTTCCAGAATATGGGGTAAGGGAAGTCTTGAGGGTTGGGTGAGATTTTGTAAAATATCTCACTCGGTGTCTGGCACAGAGGAGCTTCCTAGTGCATGTCTGTTCCTTGCCCGCCCTTCCCCTTCCTGTCCACTGCACCAAACTCCTTCATTTCAATCCCCTGCTCTCTCTCTCTCTCTCTTTTTAAACCTGCATCTTAGTCCATGTTGTGTTGCCATAAAGGAACACCTGAGGTAATTTATAAACGAAAGAGGTTTCTTTGCCTCATGTTTCTGTAGATGGGATGAGAAGCATGGCGCCAGCATCTGCGTCTGGTGAGGGCCTCAGACTGCTTCCCCGCGTGGCGGGAGGCTAGAGGGAGCCAGGATGGTGCAGAGATCACGTGGTGAGAGAGGAAGGGGGGTCAGGCTCTTTCTAACGACTAAGAGCATGAGAACGCATCACTCTCCCCTGCAGGGAGAGCATCAGTCTACGTAGGAGCCATCCACCCCTGTGACCCAAACACCCCCATTAGGCCCTGCCTCCAAACCTGGAGATCAAATTCCAACGTGAGGTTTGGCGGGGAGAAATCCAAACCACAGCACCAACCTTCAAGTTCACCTCTTTTTTTGTCAAGAAATTAGAAGAAATGAAAACTTTAAAGACAAGAATAGCAGTGATCCTAGGGGAATGTGGCCCAGGTACAAGAGGCTGGTGGGAAGGCTGCCTGACCTGCTGACTCACCACCTGCTTACACCCCTTATCGCCTCAAATCCCCACTGCGGCCCTGTGCAATGGTCACTGTCATTCCAATTATGCAGATGAGAAGACTGAGGCCCAGGATGGCTAGGAAGAAGATCACCAGCCCTGTGGGAACTAGGACTGCCCAGTGGCAGCTCTTGGGCTCTTGGGTTCTCTACCTTCCTCCACACCTGACGCTGGGCTGTCCCCACGTTTACCTCTCTCTCCTTACGGCCCTGATGCCACGTAATAAGAAGGACACCTCGGGGAGAGCCACGGCTGTCTCTGGGGGACAATGGCATGGGGCAGGAGGGATACTGGGGAAGAGGACAGGGATGTGATTTCTAGAACAATTGTCACTGGTTCTGTTTGGCTTTGCGTAATAAAAATTCTGTTTTCAACATTCATGCAATGAAGGGCCAGGAAAGTGTGTTTAAGCAGAGTCATTTCCTGAGAGATCTGACAGTTAACATTTCAGGGATATATCGGTGTATGTATATATTCCTAACATCCCTCCCAAGGACGGCTCTGGAGCCTGATTGGAATATGTTTTCATGATTAGATGAGGGGGGTGGTGTGAGCACGTTGCTGGCTGCTGTTTGTGTCTTCTCCTCTCTCCCCTCCTTTGAAGGGCTGTGTTCTTTGTTCTGGGAGCCTGGCTCTACTCAGAATGTCTAATAATGGCACAGATGGTCCCAATTCATGGCAGCCTTACCTACCTGAGGGAGATATCTCCCTCGGTCCCAACATCCCGCACTCCTTTCCCAGGGCTGTCCTGTGAGGACTGTTTTGCAGCTGGCCTCTGCTGCCTCCCCGGAGCCCCCTCCCCAGAGACCCCTCCCCAGAGTCCCCTCCCCCGAGCCCCCTCCCCGGAGCCCTCCCATTCAGACTCAGCAGCTCAGCTTGCCCCCGGCAGAGGGGCAACACCTCTGCTCTCTACTCCCTCCGAGACAGGAAAACATCCCCGGTCTCCTGAATCTCCAGCTCCAGCCCAGGGTGCAGACCCGCCCTGCCTCAAGGGAGACCTGCAGCTCTCCAGGCTCTCAGGGAGAGGAGGGATGGGCTCTATTTTACTGACTTTGAACTGACTGTGCTGGAAGAGGAAAGGTGTGTTTTCATGGTTAAGAATGTGATGGAAAGACCTCAGGGTCTAAGCAACAACATGCTGGGTTTCCACTGTAGCCCACGCCTCCCTGGGACCGCAGTGTCTTCTTTAAGCCGTTGAGCAGGTTGGGGCAGGGCTGAGGGAGGCCCAGTCAACCTTTCCACATTCTTTCATTCATCAAGCATTTTCCAAAAGCCTCGGTTCTAGACACAGACAAAATTCTTACACATTGTGAAGGAGTAGAATTACAGAGGGGGGAAGAAATAAGTTAAATAATATATTGGAAGTTTTAAGCTTTCTGAAGGTAAATAAAGCAGACAGAGAAGATAAGGAATCCTGAAATGAGGGACGGTGGTGAAGGAGGTGAAATCATAAGCCAGGCAGGTATCTGGGGGCAGAGCAATCCGGAAAGAGAGAACAGCAAGTGCAAAGGCCCTGAGGCAGGAGGGTGCTGCCCGACTGAGGGCAGCAAGGGGTCAGTGTGCCTGAAGCTGAGTGTAGGTAAGTGCACATGCCAGGAGGGGAGTTTGGAGGGGGTGAGGGGCCAAGCTCCACAGGCCTGTGACTGGGGGATCTGAGTGTAGCAGGGCCATTGGCTTGTTTAAGGGGGTTGTGCTCTGATGTATGTTTTAAACGGTGAGAAGGTCACTCTGGCTGCCGAGTAGACTATCGACTGTATGGAGGCCAGGGTGGGGCATTGGTTGGGAGGCTACGCCAAAAACCCAGGAGAGAGCGGGTGGCAGCTCAGACCACGGTGACAGTGGCAGTGGATTCTGGGTGCATTTTGGAAGTAGGAGCCGATAGGGTTTGCTGGTGGCTCAGATATGGAGGAGCAATCGGGAAGAAGAGTGAACACATTCTGTGGATTTGGCCTTAGCAGCCAGAAGACAGAGCAGGTTAGGAGGGGATATCAGAGTTTAGTGCTAAGTACACTAAGTTCAAGATGATGTCCTAAGTTTAAGGTGTCTGCTAGACATCCAAGTGGAGATGGCCAGTGGGGAGAGGCCGGGGCTAGACACAGACCCAGGGGAGTGGCTGGGGCGTGGACCGTCTGCCACGAGCTGGGCAGGGAGGCCTACGGTTTCCATTCGTAAGCTTTTCCCATTCGTCATCTCATCTGCTCTCCAAATGGCCTGTTGGGTTATGGAGACAGGCTCAGGAAAGTTCAGGAAGCTTCTTGATTTGGACACGTTACTTTAGCTGCCTAAGCCCCGTTTCCCTCACCCGTAACTGGGGTCGGTAACCCCAAACAGCATTGTCTTCTAAGGAGCAATGAAGCAAAGAGGCTCTGCCAAATGGTAGTCCCCTCGCCTTCTCTCCGTTTCTGGCATCTGACTTTCTCCGGACCCCGCCTTCCAGCTACAATACTTCTGAACCACAGAGGGCCCCAGGCTGGGGTAACTTTCTTACAGATGCTCATTTAAGATGCCTCAGTTTCACCCACTGCCACCCGACTGGAAGCCCCTGGAAGAGGGGCAGCTGTATCTTCCACATCTCTTTAGCCCCGTGTCTTCTAGAACAGCACCTTGGGTTCCACACACGGCCAGACAGATGGATCTCAGAACCAGAGTCAGCCTTAGCGGCCCCGTTCCCCTCACTTCTTCCCTCTTTCCTTCCCGCAGTCATCTCCCTGGAGGTCAAGGTCGTGCTCCAGCGGTCCTTGAGTTCCTGTGTCCCTTCTCAGGAGGCTGGGGGACAGGGCAGAGTCTGACCGGGCACCTTCCCCTCGGCCGGTAGCCATCCGGGCTCTGCAGGGTCTGAGCAGCGCTGCCTGATGAGAACGTGATGTGAGCCAAGTGTGCAATGTTAACGTTTCTAGGAAACAGGAAAAGTTTCAAAAGCAAGTAAAAGGAGTTTTAATACTGTTTTCTACTTAACCTAATGTATCCTAAATATAGTTTTGATGTGTAATCAATATAAGAAATTAATAATGGGATACTTTACGTTCTTTTGGTTCACGCCAGCTCTCTGGAATCGGTGTGCGTTTGCACTCACCGCGCGTGCCAGCCGCGAGCGGCCCCACTGCGGGCTCCACGGCCACGTGTCCTAGTGGCTGCCACGCTGCACCCCAAAGGTGCAGGGCTTGGAGTAGCTTTGCTGGTCTGTCCGGTTGCTCCCAGGCTCTTCTGGGTCCTGAAATCTTGGGCACACCACTTGGCCATGCCCTCGGTCGGGAGAGAGCCTCCCCAGACCCCCTCCCTCCCTCTTCGCTCTGACACTTGTCCTTTTAGCTCCTTTTCCTCTTCTAAGGTCCCATCTGCTCCTGGACAGCACCTGGGGCGTCGGGTCAGTCTCTGTCTGCGTGTCTGGCCAGGATGCTGTGTTTGGGGAGGAGGGAACAGGGCACTTTCAATCCTGAGGGTAGTGCCGGGGAGGGGGAAGTAGACTTGAAGCTGGGTCAGAGTCCTCCCCTGAGAGCATCTAAAAATAATAGGGTCTTTTACAGGGAAAAGAGAACCTTTCTGTCAATGCAGCTCCTACACTCCTTGCATTTGAGAGTTCTGATCCCTTTCCAGCCTTGATCTGTTACATTAGCCCCGCTAGACCTTGGCTTTAAGACGGCCTGGGACCCCAAAAGGGAAGGGATGGAGAGAACATTTCTAGCCATTTTATTATTTTTTTTTTAATTTTCATGTTCCACAGACCTTTGTGACCTCCCTTGGTCACAAGCCACGTACCTTGGGGTTGCTCCTCTTCTCCCAGGTCAAGTTCACCACAAACAAGTGCACTGATCTTGGAATTCATGGAAGCCTGGAACATTCCCCACTGCTACCCTCCACTGTGCACCTCTGGCCTGCAGCCTGGAAACTCCTGGGAATATTCAGAGGCCCTGCTTCCCTCCCCTCCCCTTCCTACCCCCACCGTCTTCCCAAAGACCCAGACACCCCACAGGCGTGACACTCCTCCCTCACCCTCTTTCGTGGTGGGCCTCCCTGTGTTCCCCACGGCACACCCTCCACACTTCTTTTGCTCCTCACCTGTTAACCTCTTTTCGTAAAATGGAAATAATACTAAAACCTGCTTCCTGAAGGTTAATATGAAGATGAAAGGGGTTGGTGTTTGCAAAGTGCTGCGAATACTCGTAGAGTGCTTATGTGAGTGCTTTTTTCAAGATTCTCGTCACAATTTCATGAGATAGATATTTTCCTCCCATTTTAGAGGTGTGGAAACTGAGGCTGAGAGGAGTGAAATGACTCACTCGGGCTCACAGATAGTAAGTGACGGAGCTGAGGCTCACACCTGTGCCTCTCTCTCTCATTTCAGAGTTCGCCACTTCATGTCAGGCAGCCTCTCTGAAAATAGAATGAATGGTCCTTGCCCGCAGGAAATCCAACCCAGTCAAGGAGACTGCACAAATGCTTGGAAAACTCCTGTCTCAGGGCTGTTTCCTAACTGGGCAATGGGGGGCGCCCGACGAGTGAGATGGGCTGTCTAGCTCTCTGAGGAGCTGTGGTCGGAGGGCTTCTGGCTCTCTGCTCCCACCGCCTCCCAGGCTAGGACTCCTGCCCCTCCCAGCCCCAGGCAGCGCGGTCCCAAATCCCGCCTCTCGGTTTGATTGACTACGGGGAAAGAAACACGACTAGATTAGCAAGGCAGCATATGCTGCTCGGGGGAAGTTAAACAATCGCACTGCTAAACCACAGCTCAACAGGAATGGAGGAGATGTCACAAGGCAGGATATGATTAATTGCCAAATGAATTATTGAAATTGTAATTGCAGAAGAGTTCAGAGGAGCGCGTGATTGCCGCGGGCAGCAGTGGTCAGGAGAGGCCAGGGAGGGCCGGCCCGTGTTGAAGGCGGTGTTGGGCTGGGCTCGAGAGACAGGTGGAATGAGAAGGTGCGGACATCGAGGGTGGCAGGAGCGGCACGGCTGCCACCGCACCTCCCCAGCGGTGCCACCCTCCCCTCGGCCCTCCGCGTGCTGCCTGACACTGCAGGGTCTGAGTTCTAGCCCCCACCCTTCCCTGGCCTCCTGTGCCTGTGCTTCAGTTGCCCAGTCTCCACCGTGGGCTGCGAGAGCCTGTCTTCATCTGACACAAGAGGGAAGAAGCACGTCTCTAAGCCGGGGGTTGGAGAAATACAAGATCAGCCAAGTTTGTTTCAACTCTATTATATTGAGGCTCATTTTTGCAAGGGTTCAAATACACAATGAGCCAGTGCACATTTCCTGAAATGCAAGAGTGGCATAAACATAGCAGTGATGTCGTCCTGAGCCTACATGCCTCTGTCCTGTAAACGCTGAGTGATCTTGGATAACCTGCTTAACTTTTCTGAGCCTCAGTTTTCTCATCTGTAATGTGGAGCCATGTATGGCTCACTGCCTTCAGAATTGGCCTGGGATAAGGTAAGTCCGTGCCCAACCCAGGGCTGGCCCATGGTAGCCCAGCTCCATAAATGGTGGTCTTACAGATAACAGCTAAAATAGCTGTTTTGTGGTTCCCCGTGGACAGTGTCATAAAAGGGTGTGACTCCCTGTCTAGGCCCAAGTGGCAGGGATGCAGCGTGGTTAAGAGCACAGGAGGTGGAGGGTGAAACAAAAGGCGGGACAGGTATGCCAGGCCCGGGAGCGGGATCAGCCACGGAGGGGTGCAGTGGTGGCACACCGGTGCCAGTGGCCGCGGGGGAAGACAGGGATGCGAGCCAGGCGTGGGCCGCACTGTGCGGCCGTGACAGTGGCAATTAGGAAGACAGTGCAGAGCTGTGGGGAAACGAAGACGGCAGAGTATGAGACAGTGCACACGCTCTGGTTGCAACTGAAGAAATATGTTAAGGTAATTTTTTTAAAAAAAGCAAGAGCAACTGTGGAATTAGGCTGGTGTGGGAGCGAGGAGAGGACCATTAGGTGCTTAACTTTCCCTTTAGCGTCAGTAGCTTCTAGACCTACATATGCCCAATGGGAAAGGGAGGAGGTGGGCTCTCTGCCTCTCCGCATCAGACCGCCCTGAGGGGCAGGCTCCGTTTGGCGGAGTGTTTCATGTGGATGAGCACACGGCGGGCGGCTCGCGACCCTGTGCCGCCGGGAGGGCAGCGTGGAAGGCAGTGGGGAGAGGTGAGCCGCTCTGGGCCTCGCAGGCAGGGCAAGGGCTGGCGAGAGAGTGAGTCAGAGGGGGGCAGCGGGAGGCGGACCTTGGGCTCAGGGCAAGAAAGGACTGGGAGAAAGGATTCGGAACATCTGACGGCGGCCGCACATGCTTGCGAAGCAAAGTGCTCAAGCTAAGGCTGGATGACCGCAATCAGGACTGGGAAGGGACAGGGAGTCGTGCCTGAACTGCCCAGAAGGGAGGCCCGCGTCAGTGGTTCCAGACTTGACTGCCCACCAGAATCGAGCGGAGGTGCTTGTGAAAATGCGGATTCCTGGACTCTGCCCCAGACCCACGGAATCAGAATTTCCAGCGTTTGCGTCAGAAAGTTCCCCAGGGCTTTGCAGGTGGCGATGATCAGGCTGGCCCTGGAAACCGCAGGCTGGTATTGCCCCTCGTGGCCTTCGGAGGCACTGTGCTCGGACGTGCTCAGAGCTTTCTGGAGAGGCGAGGCCGCTGCAGCAGCACAGGCAGCTTTGGGTACAGGGCTCACGCTTGGTGCTTGACCGTAAAGCCCCTGCCACCGTCCCCCAACCGCAGCCTCCCTGGGAGACGCTCTGAGGGATGACATAACCCCTCCCAGCCACTCCCCTGGGGAGGGGAGAAGCAGTCTGATGCCTGAGCATCCTCTGACCTCACACATGCCCGGGGCCAGGCCAGGCTTGGGCAAAGTGAGGTCCAGAGAACAAACATCCGTAGTCAATGCGTACAGGAGTTTGGATTTTAGTGGGCAAGCCAAATATCACATTTTTGGATATTTTTTTTCCTTAAATTGACTCAAATTCTATTGTGAGTCTTTTTCTTTTTCTTTTTTTTTTTAAGACAGAGTCTCACTCTGTCACTGAGGCTGGAGTGCAGTGGCGTCACCATAGCTCACTGAAGCCTCAAACTTCTGGGCTCAAGTAATCCTCCTGCCTCAGCCTCCTGAGTGGCTGGGACTATAGGTGCATGCCACCACGCCCAGCTAATTTTTTTCTATTTTTAGTAGAGATGGGGTCCTGCTCTTGCTTAGGCTGGTCTTGAACTCCCGGCCTCAAGCAATCCTTCTCTCTCAGCCTCCCAAAGTGCTAGGATTACAGGAGTGAGCTACCACACCCAGCCTCAAGTGTGAGCCTTTATCCCTTCCATCTTAAGAGAAATTTATCCTCAGTCACTGTAAAAGCTGCTCCCTCCCAGGATCTTATGCAAGCTGAGGCTTCAAGGATAGACCTTCTGGTGGTCCTGGGTGAAACTCCCCACTGCTCAGCACTCTCATGGGGAAAACAAAAGTGGGCACCGCTGTGGGGACACAATGGATTAATACCTGCAAGGCATGTAGAACAGCACCAGTAACTGTTGTTGTTGATTTGTCCATACTTTTTATTACTGAGACACCTGTTATCCTGCCCTCACTGTCCTTCCAGGCCGCACAACACTTAAGGCCCAGGAACCTTCAGAAAGAAACCAGAAGGCTCCTCTAGGTTCTTGCTGTCTTCCCAATTTGCTTTCACCAGATAGTCCCCACACCCTCACTCTGCCCCAGGCCATTCTGGGGAAGGCCCTCTCTCTCTCCTCTTCCTGCCTGCAGTGGCCTTGGGCATAAGCTCTTTAACGTGTTCTGTCTCACAAGGTTTGGAGAAAAGTTGCCTTTGAGCCACTTCTGAGGCTGCCAGACTGAAACGGGGGAGGGGAAGGTACAGGCAGAGGAAATGCCTATTTCAGTGCGTGGAGGTGGATTCAAATCGAGAGCCCCCACCCACCCTCTCCTGTGTGACTCATGGAGCCTGCCAACGTACGACAGTCGGGTGGCGCTGAGTGTGCCCTGCAGGGCTGCTCCCCTCTAAAGCAGGCTCAGGGAGCGGCTGTCTGCAGACGCGAGGGAAGCACGCACGAGAAGGGCTGAGGAATGGAGCCTTTTGATGCCCCTCGATCACACGCCGACGGCTTCAGCGTCGCCACTATGACCTCGTCATTCCGTCCTTCTTTCCTCTAGTCGATCAAGTCAACACGGTCTCTTCTGAGTGCCTGCTCGGGGCCAGGCCATGCTGGGTGCTGGGGCGACACCGTGCAGAGCCCTGGCAAGACCTGAAGCTGCGCTCCGGGCTGGTGGTTGGCTGTCCATCCTGGCTTGCGTCCTGCTCCCCGACCTGGGCAGACTGCAGGCTGCCAGGTCAGAGGCCAGGGCCCGGAGAACATCCTCCTAGGAGGGTTGCAAGAGTAAATACAGGACGCCCAGTTAAATTTTAGTTTCAACGATCACCTTTTTAAGTGCAACTAGGTCCCAAATACTGTATTGCATGGAAAATAACTATATTAAAATTATTTGCTATTTATCTGACATTAAAATTTAGTGGGCGCCCTGCCCTGTATGTTTTCTTACTACGTGTGTCAGCCTCACCCCCACGGGGCATCCACTCCTTCCTTCTGCTTCCCAGGAAGCCGCCCGGGCTGCAGTTTCCAAATCCTTCCCAGAGCGTTTCCACCAGTACAAAGGCGGCCACCGCGCTGGGAGGACACGGAGGCTCCAGATCACAGAGGTGCCCAGAGCACAGGCGCAGCCGGCACTTGGGGCTTTCTAGGGCTTTCTATGGGCCAGGCACTGAGCTAAGCGCTGAACTGTTTAACCCACATTCCTTCGTCTAACGCTCACAGCACCTGCCCTGGTAAGGTGAGTGCTGTCACCACATCCCCACTTCACGGACCAGGGAGCCGAGCCACAGAGAACTGAGATCACACGGCTAGCGAGGGCAGAGCCAACGGCCTTGGATGCATGACCCTGTGCTCGTGGAACTGACAGTTTAGTGGCGGCAGGCATGGGTGGGGAGAGACATGCAGAACACACCGCTCTAGCGGGAGCACCAGGAACAGAGAGGAGATGTGTGACAGGGGCCAGGGCGGGGAGGCTGTGCCACATGGGGAACAGCTTTCCAGAAGGCGAGGGGGGACCTGCTGGATGGACCCACATGTGGTCCACGCAGGGGCTGGCGGGATGGAGGAAGTGGAGACACGGGCAGGTGGCACTTTCAAGTAATTTGGCAGTAAAAGGCAAGGGGACCAGAGCCGAGACTGCAGTGAGGTGAGCTGGCTATTGTCTTGGTTTTTCTGCGTGAGGAGTATTCGAGGGTAACGAAATACAGAGGGAAAGTCTTGCCTCTTTCACTCACTCTCCCGCCCTGCCCTGCCCTGCCAGCTGGCGTGCTGGAGGAACTCCCCGCTGGCCGCCGGCCCTGGGCAACAGGAGCAGGCAGTGGGCACCAGCAAGGCTCAGCAGAGCCAGCCCAGCGATGGGCACCAGACAACCCGGCTCAAATCCCAGCTCTGCCTTGTCTAAACACTCTCAGGTTCTGGGAATCACCCTTGCACTTCTCAAAGATAAACACCTTGTATGGCTGTGGAATTCCTTGGAAAAGTTAAAAAGACAAAATTGATAAAGTGGGAGGGACACTCTCCATGAGATAGATCTGGACACAGAAGAATCTGAACGAGTCCTTAGCTATGAACTAGGCCTAGCGCCTGGGTGTAAGGGTGAGGAAGCCGAGCCCACACACAGGTGGCCTGCCCCAGGGCATGCCATGTGCTGGTGGAGGGCAGAGGCCGCTGCATCCTCCCTTCCCTTCTTTCTCCTTTCCTGCCTCACACATCACTAGTGGAGGGCTCTTCCAGGCTGTCCCTCCCCCTGTTAAGCAGAATTCTGCTAAAGAGACAGAACTCTGGCCTCGAGGTGCGGCCTCGCCCGCTCCCTGCCCACCGACAGGGCTGCCCTCCTGGCCCCAGGGGCACAGAGAAGAAGGACCTATGGGAACAGGGTAAGAGTCAAATTGGGGAGCAAGTGTAGACTCTCTGCCCTCCTTCCCCAACCCCTCCAGGATTTGAGCACGAGAACATAAACCACAGTGTGAGAGGGCAGTTGTCAGGAGAGGAAAAGAAAGTTTTGAGAATATTTGCTGTGGTCTGCATATCTCCCTTCAAGAAATTCAAGAAAAGAAAGTAAAGAACTGTGTCTCTCTGAACTGGCACATTGGTTGTTTAACAGGGCAAGGCTCAGAACCCAGACCTCAAGGGTCCAGCGTGGCTTCCTAAGCAGCGCGTCGTGCGTCACCAACTCTGCTCCAGGCGCTGGAGACATCGAGCTGGATGAGACATGGTGTGTGGCCCCTTACCGTCCACCCCCAACGCCCCAGACAGCCCAGCTTCCACGTCCAATTCTGTGCCTCGCAGAGAGACCGGAGGAGTTGCCCCATGGGCTGGGTGATCACAGGCTGGAGCAGGAGAGGGGACCACGCAAGCAGGGGAGGCAAGAGAGGGGTTGTGTGAGGACCCAGTACAGCAACAGTGCCGCCTCCTCCATCCCTAGGCACAGCGAATGTTAACTCACCCTCAGCCACCGGTACTCCTCGGATGGGAGCTGATGAGGCTGGTTGCCACTGTTTGGCAGAGAAGGGTGAGAGTGTCAGGTTTTAGTCTGAAATGTCAGTTCTTAGTGCACTTACGGCCACAGAATGACCAGACACACTGAAATAAGGCAAGCACGAAAATGAGGTTTATTGAGGAGAGAAAGATAGGATTACAGGACAAGAGCAAGATACAGGTTCACAGAGCGTGATGCATACGCCACAGATGGTGACTGGACACACTGTCATAGCAAAGGGAGAGCAAAAGGAAGGGCACAACAAAGGGCTTGGTTACGGTCTGCATCTTGTTTCACAGTGCCCAGATTGGGGCCTCCCTAGTGGCTCAGATGTCACCATGGAACCACTGTGATTGGACAGTTGGGAGTTGCGTTACTACACATGTGGGTTGTTCTAGGTCAGTTTCTGGGCTCTATGGTACTATGCTGCTTGGCCGTGGGCTAGAGAGTCCTCTGCATTCTTTTGCAGCTGGTGTGCTAAGTTGATTGGCAGATTCATCGAGTATTCCCTCCTCCCTAGGTATGGCAGTCGCTCAGGAGATTAGGGTGGGGCAGGACCAAGATGGGGGCCACAGCACCCACTTTCCTCCCTAGGAGACCCGGAATCCCTTGCCTTCTACCTAACAAGAATGCTCTCCATCCAGGTCTCCCCGTTCAGGTCTCCTGAGTGACCCAGCCAGGCAGAATGTGGCCCTCTTCATGCCCAGTGTCCAGGGATTCCCTTGGTGTTCTCCTGGTCCTTGTGAGGCCAGCCTAGCTGGATTGCAATGGGAAGCTGGGGACAGGACCATGGGCAGAGTCTCACTGGGCCAGAACCTACAGAAAGCTTTCTCCCCAGCCTCACAAACAGCAGGCAGGCAGGGGCCCAGATTACTCAGCTGCCATCTGAGGTGGCCAAGCACCAGACCATTTCAGGACCTCACTTGCCCCTTCTCTCCACCTGCACACTCTGTCCATCTGTGCCCTACACCCCACCATGACAGCCACTGTAAAACCCAGGAAATTCAGCATGCTCAGGAGTCCTGGCCATTCTGCTTTGTTGTTTGACTTTGAGTCCTGGTCACTGGTTAGAAACCATGTCTGGAAGTGACCCGGCCCCTTATCCAAGGGGTCCGAACCCAGCACCCGCCTTGGCTGTGGCTGTTTCCAATCCCAGCAGACAAGCATGGCTGTGGGCACGCTCCTCTTCTGCTTTCTGTAACCGGCTCCATGATCTAATTTCAATGACCCCTATATGTTTTTATAATCCTCTCCCTTAACTAACTACTTGACCTTTTGAGTTGTTTTCCAGAAATGGTAGATTTTCTGCAAGACAAAGAAGTTAAGATTCTGAAGGCCCCAGGACAGACTTCCTGATACCAAGACTCACCAGCCCCTTGAACTACCCTGCCCCAAAGCACATGGCCCTTTTTAAAAAGCCCATGGTCTCCATCAGTTAGTCAGTTTCTCCCATTCTCCTGACAAGTCATCTGTCATATTAAAAATTACTTTCTTCTTTGGCAACCTTTGTTGTCCCAGTAATTAGATCTTTGAGTGATGAGCAACTGGACCTAGACCGAAACCCGCTTATGGGTCAATAACATTTCCAAGTGCCTATATGTATTTATCAATAATGCTTTGGGCTGCAAATAATGGAAAGCATACTATAAAGACTTAGACAAATAAGGATTTATTTTTCTCACTTAACAATAAATCTGGAGGTGGGCAATTACTGCTGGTGCTGATTCAGTGCCTCTATGCAGACAGGGCTGATATGTCTGAGGTTCTTTCCATCATTTCCTCATGATTTCAGAATGGTTGCTGAAGCTCCAGACATCAAGTTTTTATTCACAGTAGGAAAAATGGGGGAAAGACCAGGGTGATGCTTGTACGGAAAAAAAGCAAAAGGTTTTCCAGGAACCTCACTGCAGAGCTCCGTCTTTGCCTCATTAGCTAGAACTATGTTTCCTGGCCACCCATATGAAAGAGGGATGGAAATGGATTGGAAATGAGATTTGGATAAGCCAATCCATATTATTTGTCATATTATCCTGTGCCCACTTTTACTTCTGCTCGGCCCAGCTGAGGCTACTGATGACTAAAGTGAAGGCCGGCAAGAGTGAAAGGGAGCTGCCCCCTAAGGAGGGGGCTTGAGTGGTCCAACGACCTTTAAAGGAAAACTGTTTTCAGTACTTCTGAAACCAAAAACATGACTTATCCACACTAAAAAATTTTCCAGTTCTCTGCGGGCACCGACTGGATGTCCTACAATGTAAGCTGATTCTGACATTGATGGAAGTCAGCACAGACCCCCTGGCTAAGGCTCAGGCCCACAATACCATCGTCCCACTTCCCATGACAACCACCAGTCCCAGGTCTCCAGTACTTCCGGTGGGTGTGGTTGCAAATCAGGGTTCCCACGGCCACTCCTCAGGTTTGGCAATTTGCTATAACTGCTGACAGAACTCAGGGAAATGCTTTACTAATTATTACTGGTTTACTATACAGCAGTGGTCCCCAACATTTTTGGCACCAAGGGCTGTTTTCATGGAAGACAATTTTTCCATGGACAGTGGGTGGGGGGTTGGGGGGGCCCAGAGCTCTGCGGCCCAGTTCCTAACAGGCCATGGACCAGTGCCGGTGCGTGGGTCTGCTGCCCGGGGGCTTGGGGACTGCAGCTATAAAAGATGCACATGGATGGTCAGAAGAAGTACCTATTGTTGCGAAAGGCATTAAGTTTGCAGAAATTTGGATAGAACTAGAGACCATTATCCTAAGTGAAGTATCTAAAAAATGGAAAAACAAACACCATATGTACTCACTGTTACATTGGAACTGATGGGCACACGTGCACAGAGGGAAGTAAAACTCAATGTGCAGTAGAAATCAAGGGGGAGGAAGCGAGAGGAGGGGAAGGGCAAAAACCTGCCTAACGGGCTCGATGAACAATATCTGGGTGATGGGCACGATTTTAACCTTGGCTCAAGCATTATAAAAGAGACCCATATAACCAAAGACATTTGTACCCTTGTAATACTTTGGAGAGGGGAAAGAGAAGAGGTACATAAGGGGGGCGAGGTCCAGAAGCTTTCCAGGTGCAGGAGATTCTGTCCCCAGGGGTTGGGGTGCTCCACCCTCCTGCACTCACCAACTCCGAAGCTCTTTGAACCCCTTCCTTAGGTTTTCTACAGAGGTTCCATGACATACACATGATTGATCATCACTGGCCATTGGTGATCAAGTGCACCTCCAGCCTCTCTCCCCTCCCTGGGGGTCAGGGGGTGCAGCTGAAAGTTCCAACCCCCTAATCACAGGGCTGGTCCCCCTGGCAACTGGTCCCCATACTCCAACAGTCACCTCATCACAGAAATTCAGGTAGGATTGGAAGGAGCTTATTGTGAATAACAAAAGAGGCTTCTCTTACCCTGATCTCTCAGGAAATTCCAAGGGTTTTAGGATCTCTTGTGCTAGGGATGAAGACCAAATACATATTTCTCATTATATCACAATGTCACACCTTTCAAGATGCAAAGTATGGAGCCACAAACAGTGGGAGAGCAGGTGGGCGCACACAAACGTTGAATCTGGTCCTGCGTCAGCGCTCAGTGGCGAGCCAGCCACGTCCTCACCCCAAGAAGGTGCCCAGCAGATGCGCACCTGGGAGCAATAGGTGTAGACAGAAGCAGGTCTGTAAACACCCCCTTCCCTGGGGGCCTGCAGCACTTTCAGAGATGAGAAAAATGCCTTGTGATGGGGAGGGCTCCTCACCCATGCCCCTCACACATCAATCCCACCTGGGAGAGGCCAGTCCACTCGGCCCTGCAGAGAAGCACGCAGCGCACAGCAGGCGCCAGGCCCTGTGTGGGGTGAGCTGTCAGGCTCGCAGCCCTGCCCTCCGAGAGCCCACAGTCTAGACCAGTGCTGGGCTGCCCAGCAGGAAGACTGAGCATGCCTCTAGGGAAGCCAGTCTAGGAAGCTGTTTGATTTTTAACT
This sequence comes from Lepilemur ruficaudatus, assembly GCA_963574885.1. Lineage (NCBI taxonomy): Eukaryota > Metazoa > Chordata > Mammalia > Primates > Lepilemuridae > Lepilemur > Lepilemur ruficaudatus. Next base: position 9,262 of record CAUYRT010054158.1, on the reverse strand, counting down.
AACAAGGCCGTTTTTATTTGTCATTTTATGGTTTCAGCACTGCTTAACTGGAATGCATATGATGGGGGCTGGGAGACACCTCCTGCTAAACTTCACAGCCTCGGTGGATGGAGCCCAGGGCAGGCACTGTGTTCCTTCTCTTTGTGTCACGGTGACCAGTGTTTGCGTGTTAGGACTCAAACGCCTTACCGCAGCCCTGCTATATCTCGTCCCTTTCAGGGGCACAGAGATTACTTTTAGCATCTTTCCCCACCAAGTTGCGAGGTGTCAAGTTTGTGAGCTGTGTCACAAGTGAGTAGATATTAAAAACAGTTCACCCAATTCAGCAACAATGTTTTGCAGGGTATGAAATATCTCAGACGCACACACATTTGCTTTAAAAGAAGCGAGCGCCCGCTCGGGGGAGTGTGTGTAACAAGGCCGCTCTCCTCGCTGCTGCTCTGCTGCGCTTCCTCCACAGGGGAGGAGGGCAGCTCCAAGGGGAGTTTGGGCAGATGTGCGTCACAGGCTTTGCCTGGGAGGTGGCTGGGCGTCCTGCAGTGAGACCTGGTCTCTCAGTGGCACCGTCTAGCCTCACACGGCACGGGGGCATGCTGGGGTGCAAGGGGAGGGGGCTCCAGGGCCCTCAGGAGCTTGGGCAGAGGGTAGCAAGGTGGGCAGCAAGGGTGAGTGTCTGTGTCAGTTCTAGCTGCTATAATAGAGTACCACAGACTGGGTGGCTTAAACAACATATTTTTCTCAGTTCTGGAGGCTGGAAGTCTGAGGTCACGGTGCCAGCACAGTCAGGGTCTGGGAAGGACCCTCATCTGGGTGCAGACTGCTGGCTGCCTTTGTGTCCTCACATGGCTGGAGGGGAGCTAGCTAGCTTTCTGGCCTCTGCTTCCAAGGGCACTAATCCCACTCATGAGGGCTCCACCCTCATGACCCAATCAACTCCCGAAGGCCCCACCTCCACATACCACAGCACCGGGATTAGGGTTTCAATATATGAATTTGGGGGACACAAACATTCAATCCATTGCCGGTGGGGCTTGGCATCTCTGCTCCTAACCCAGACTCAGAGGGTCTCTAAAGTAGGCCTTTCTTTCCTTCTTTCTTTCTTTCTTTCTCTTTCTTTCTTTCTTTCTTTCTTTCTTTCTTTCTTTCTTTCTTTCTTTCTTTCTTTCTTTCCTTCTTTCTTTCTTTCTTTCTTTCTTTCTTTCTTTCTTTCTCTTTTTTTCTTTCTTCTTTTTTCAATTATTGATACATATTAGACATACATATTTTCTGGGTTCATGTGATAATCTGATACACCCATGTAACCAAATCAGGGTCACAGGGATGTCCATCACCCGGTCATGCCTGTCTTAATGCAGTGACACTGACGATGGGTTTGAACCCGAAGCTTGTGAACCGTGCTGCTCCCTGACACCCTGGAGCTGCAGACACAGGCAGATCTAAATGAAGACTAACCGTGTGAGTCAGGAGTTCTTGTGTTTGGTTTTGCTTTTCAGTGGCCTCTTTCCTCTGTTTCAAAATCCCTAAACAGGCACTACCTGGGAGATCCGGAACCAGTGCTCTGAGGCCCTTTCCTTCCTCTCTAGGAGGCAGGGGTGCGAGTGGGCATGGTAGAAAGTGATAGGACCCTCGAGAGTGGGCAGATCTGACTTGGAATTCTTCCTCCTCGTTTCTAGAGGACTAGAAGAAAGGAAGACAAAGCCAGCCCTGCTGGAACGGCCGCAGGGCAGTCATGGACCCGACTCTGTCTACCTCTACCCTCACCCTCACGCCAGCGACAGACGATTGGGCTGAGACTGGGCAGCTGGCTCAGGCGTAACCAAACCAGTTTGGTTGGTGCCTCTAGCATGGACAGAGAGGCTGGCTTTTTGGCCAGGTCAGTCAGACTCTCCCTCTTCAAACTTGACTTCAGAAATCCTCCCCTGTCACCCTCAAATAAAAGCTATTGGGCAGCGGAAGCCCCAGGGGTCCCATGAGGGAGCCGGGCTGGGCCTGGGCATGCTGGGCCCAGCTCCTTCCTCCCCGCTCACGGGAGTGCTGCGGCCACACTGGATGGGGACTGGGCGGGAGGGGCCGTGGGCTTCACCCAGCCGTGGCACCCCCAGGAGCTGCCCTGTCAGGGGTGCTTTGCTGCATGGCTCTCTTCCAAGGAGCTACAAGGGGCCAGTGAGGGGTCTCAGCATGCTGAGGAAGGAGACCCCCCTGGGCAGGCAGGTTTCCTTCATGTTCCTGCTCTTCCAATAACTAGCTGTTATCGGGAGTAAATGCTCATTAGCCTGCCCAACTTTCATCTGTAAAACGGACTAGCTGAACTGGAAGATCTTATCTGATAATTTCAGTTAGTGAAAGGTGCTCTGAAAGAAACCACCAGGAAAAGAGGGTGCATGTGTGTGTTGGGGGCAAGCAGTTCCTTTCGGTAGGGCGGCGAGGGAAACGTCTTGAGGATGTCACATTTGAGCTGCAGGAGGGGAGGAGCCAGCAGCGTCCACGGAGGAGGGAGAGTGGTGTGACTTCAGTGTCCCGGCAGTCTGGCATCCTGGACGTGCTTCTCGGTGTGGGGTGTGGGAGGACATACGTTCTCTTTCGCAAAGCTGTTGTGAGGACCTGCTCTGGGCCAGCTGCAACAGTGGGTGCTGGGAAGGAAACAAAACAAGCACAGTGTCTGTCCTTGAGGAGTGCGTCGCTGCAAGTGTGATGCTGGGTGGGGGTGAGTCTGCAGGGCCGGGTTTGTCAGTTCTGGGCCCTCACAGACTGCGGAGGAATCAGAAATCGATGCCTTCCCACCCCTCTCTTCATGGAAACTGGCAGCAACTCTGACTTTGCAAGGGGGCAGGACATAAAGAGGAGCGTGCTGGCCAGCCAGACGGGGCAGACTAAAACTGAGCTGAAGCGCCCAGGTATCTGAGAGAGCAGGACACACGCAGTTCTCAGTAGGAAAAACCTACTTTGGAAGCAACTATTAATTTAACACATGCTATGGAACACCTACCACGGGCCTGACCCTGGTCAGGGGGTTGAGGATACAGTAGTGAGGGAAACAGATATGGGGCTTGCCCTCGTGAAACTTCCGTTCCAGTGTCAGGAGACAGCACATTGACAAAAGGTCACACGTGTGTACACACACTAGCTGGGGACGTTGGCTGTGGGAGAAGACGAAGAAAGGTAAACAGGGAGAGAGCAGAGCGTGTGTGGCGGTCTCACGTAGCATGGTCCCCGAAGGCCTCTCTGGGAAGGTGAAGTTTGAGAAGAGACCTGAAGGGAGCCAGGCATTGCCCATGCAGATATCCAAAGGAAGAGTTTCTAGGAAGAAGGGGCAGCTAGTGCAAAGGCCCTGAGGCAGGAGCAGCCCATCCTCCAACACAGTGACTTAAACACCTTTGCACTCTGCCTGCTCGCTCGGCTTGAACAATGGGCACTGCCCTTAAAGGCTATTATACACATAAAATGATTGTGAAACAAATCTTGCCCCATTGAATACACTGAAATTTCAGAGATGCTCTGCTTTCTTTTTGCTTAGCTCTCAAGTGTCAGACTTCTATGTAAAGGTCAAGACTATCTCTCCAACTTCCTCTGTCTCTCCTCATTTTCACTGATAGGTGGCTAGTTAGGTGTGAAGCAACAGGGTGTTCCTGGGGAAGCTCACAGTTGAGGGAAGCCATAGAATGGACACTTTTTTTTTTTAAGTATTCACAAAGTGCATCATCACCCTTGATTCATCCCTGGGGAGGGCTTGGAGGTTTGAATGGCTTGTGAAAGTAGAACCTAGAGGGCTTAGCCATATTTGGGGGGGGTGAGTGAGAAATTTGTAAAGGTCTCTGTCCTCAAAGTACACGGGCAGGTAAGCATGGGACTTGCCAGGTCCGGTAGGCCTGAGCTCAGTTACCTAGATCGCAGTGTGGGTAGGCAACCAGAGGATGCGGACACTCCCTCTGGATAGTCGTGTTTAGGGGAAACTCTTAGAGGTGCTTTGTAGTGCATCGTGGTTAAGAATTTGGACTCAGGGATCAAACTGACTTGGTTTCTTTTTTAAAAAGGTAGCGGCACGGACATCACAGGGCAACTATAGTGTAACACACACAGGAACTTGCACACAGCCAACCGCACATTGTGCGGCCCAATCGGGCCTCGCACACTGAACACACTATGTTGGTGGGGGCTTTGCTGTCGTTGAGATTAAACAGAACAGTGCACTTCAAGTGCTCAGCACAGTTCTTGGCACATAGGAAAGCGCAGTACACGTTAATTACTATGCAGATATATCTGAAGTGTACTGCATGGGGCCCTAGAGGTTTCCTGGGGCTGGTCTGTCCTTTACTGCCCACCTCCTCTCAACCCTCAGGGTTTCAGAATGAAAGAAAAGGAGGAAAAGAAGGGACTGGGTAGTGTTTACTTGCCTGAATCAGACCACATGCTTTTTTAAGACCTCTGCAAAGCAGCTGTCTGTTCCCTAGGCTGCAAAGCCCCGACTCTATTAAGGAGCTACATCCAAGGACTGTGGACACAACAGTCCATTCTTCCCCATGGAGAGGATTTAGAATGTGGCTGTGGGCAGGACCAGGTGAGGCAGCACATCCGCAGCCTCCTCCCTCCAGGGGAACCAGGCTAGGCAGACACCAGGCAGCCTCATGAGCATCCCAGGTGTCCAAGACCCAGGGTCCCAGATGGTCAGCATCACATATGGGGGTTGTGGAGAGGCTCCCTGGTCCTCTTGACAACCTGCAAGTGCATAAACCTGCTTTGGTTGCCTTGCGCCGAGTGGCTAAAGCAAAGGGACTGAGGCAGAACTGTCACACTCCTCAGGTCTATAAATAAACCCAGCTGTAAATATTTATGTGCCTTGGTGCTGTGACACTGTCATAATCTCTCATTTCGTCCCTCTGAAGGGCAGCTCCTGCACAGGTTGCGTACTGCATGGCCAGAAAAGAGAGAGGAGTGTGGGGGAAGATAGGGAGGACCAGACAGATTCTTTTCTCTTGGCTAAAGAGAAGGGAATAAGACTTGGACTCAAACATTCACCCTTCGTCTGCTAAGAACAGGCATACAGAGATGAAAAGATGGATCGGTGCAGATGGAGCCCTGGTGAGGCTCCCGGAGTGGCGGGGCCACGGATGCACGGCGTGCATAAAGGCTGCCGGGGGTGCGTGTGGCATGTGTCCGTGGTAGTGCAGGGGTGGGGGTACGGACAGTGTGCTATGAAATCATGGAAGGTTTCCACGGGGAAAGGGCATTCATTCCTGGCAGAGTGCTTAGCTTGTGGGTGGTGTTAACAGTAGGGGATTCCAGGATGTTCTAGGGTGGTAAACTGAGGCTGGAATCTGTGCTTTATTCAACAAATATCTGGATGCCCACTATGTATGTGCCAGTGCTGGGTTCTAGGTGCTTAAATGTCAGGGGGAGGGGCAGGAGTGCAATTGGGCTAGAGAGGTAGGGCCAACCTCCCCAACTTTCTAAGCTATGAGAGCTTAGAAAGTCAAGCCAAGAAAGCACGTATCTGTGAACAACCCGGGAGGGGTGGGGCAAAGGTGCACCAGGAGAGGATGACTAAATGGGTAGATCCCTTTCCTCCAGGGGACCGTGGACCGATCCTTTGAAGAAAAGTTCCCAAATGAGAAAAGAAAAAGACACATACACAGTTTCATTTCAGGAGGAGTTATTACATTTCTGCAGAAAACCAACTTTGCAAAGGGCTAATAACACAAGGCAAATGAAGCTGGGGCTGCAGTAGCTCTCAGAGGAGGCACAGGAAGCCTGTCATCAGTCCTTCCGACTACAGGACCCGATCCTGCCGTGGAAAGATAAAGTGCCTAAGGTTGGCAGAAGAAGCTGGAGAAGTTTCTCCTGGCAAGCCTAAACAGAAGCCGAATACACAAAAGGAGAGAAAGAACACCACAATCTAGCACTCTTCCCAAAGCTGGGCCATGACAGTGCTCGAAAGTCCTCTGCTGGCTGGCTGGTGGCAGGCGGTGAGGGGGAGAGGTGGCGTCTATTAAAGCAGCGAGGTGTGATTCATCCCTGTTGGCCACAGCACCATGGGGCTGTTTGGATCAGAAGTCACACCTTCTTCACGGGAATATCTAAAAACATGGTGATAGCATGGAATGAGAGAGGAGGCATATTTGCTGATGCTTTTGGGGAGTGTTAGGCAAATATAATTAAAAATGAGACCTTGTCTCAATCCAGAAATCTTCTCCACAAAGGTAGTAGAGGAACAAAACACTGTTATTATTGACTAACCATTAAACCAAAATGTGGTGTGCATCGCAGGCAGTCGCCAAGAGGCTGCACAGGTGGAAAGGAAGCGCATCACCGCACAGCCGGGCAGGTGCAGCCAGTCGCACGCATGTTCCCAAGGTAAACTCTCACTGCTCTGCAAGGAGGAGGACTGGACGGCACCTTCTGTCACAAGTTTGTCTTAACTTTATCTTGGTAACTGGGGAGACCACCTGTGTCGGCTTTATCCTGAGGAAAAACAAACTTCGCGTATCTTTATGACAGAAGGTAGTTTTGCAAATTGGAGCAAGGAGCCCACCAACTTAGGCTCTTACCCTCCCACAGGAAGAAGGAGCTAAGGACGCTATCTTCCTTGATGTTCGCGTTTCCAAAAGATGACTCCCAGTTCCTTTAGGAAACATTCCTGAGCAGAGAGGCTTATTTAGCCATTACAAAGATTTATATACATTTGAAAAGAATAGAGAAAGAAATTCTGAAGGGAAGTGGGGAGGTCTTTTCTCTTATTTTCAACAAGGAGAGTTAAGCCTCTTATTTTTAATTTGTATTTGCCCTTACAATCACCTCCCTGTGTTACTATAAAATAACCTTTATAACATTACAATCTTTTAATTATTTCTACCTTTCTCTGGGCAATTTGCAGTTACCTAAAAACCTAGGAAGTCTACAGTAAAATGCAAACAAAGCAATTACAAGAATCACAGTATGATGAATTTTTAAATTCAGTATAATATTTTCCCCGGGGGAATAACCTTTAAATATAACAGGCGTTCCCTTTGTTTACCCATCCATACTGGAATGGTAGAGAACTTGAATCCCAATATTAATCTAGTGACATTAGACCTGTGCTTTGCAGTTTGTCCATTAATTGGATGCTTTTCTTTTCTACACCATCCTTATAAACAAATCAGTTAACATTTTTTGTGTGTGTCAAATTTAGAGCTTGAATACCTAGATGCATGTTAGTTACTTTTACTTTGTTATTAAAAAAAAATTACTAGTGAAGAGGGTCCCACTTGTACTCCGCAGTTGGACTTGAATTGTTGGACTTGTAAGTCCAGACCACGTCCACGCTGGGAGCACAATTCGGAACCGATCGGAAAGATGTGGTTGTGGGAACCATCACTGAAGCGCAGAAAGAAAGAGAAGTGGAACAAACAGCGCGGTGCTGTTCACTTTCTAGTAAACGTGATTCTCAAAGTAACTGCGATGGCCACTGCCATGAAGAGGACAACCAGGCAGACTATGAGAATAGTCACGTATTTTCTAGACCATTTCCTTTCAGTTGCGTTCAAAACCAATCAGTTACTGTGGAAAACTTAAGTGTGAGGTTCTCTGTGGGAACCGCAGTCCCAGGTCCCCCCCGCCCCCCCGTAGAAGGGGGTGGCAGGCCCTTCCGGATCTAAGTGACTTCAAGTCTCAGGGTTTCTAGGTGACAGAGAAGCTTTTAAGTACTGAACAAGATTATAAGAGGATTCAGTTAAATCAGGCGCAAGATATGGCCTCAGATCCAAATTCATAGCCCTGCTAAGTATAACTCCAAAGGAAGAAATTTCATGTTTGCTTGCAGGAGCTATTCTAATTTTTTTTCATTCTAACTTTTAATAAGGCTACCGGTAAAACTCTAGGCCAGTTTAACCCAGGAGGTTGCTGAATCTTATCCAAGGAGGTTTTTTGTTTTCGTTTTAAGAGTTTGATTCCTTTGCTCTGCTTGTTCAGAAGACTAGAACTTTTAGGAATCTGCAAACATTTGCATAATTCCCGGGCAACAGTAGAAATAAAATGACTTCCTCTGATTTCATATAATCTGGCCTCCCCAAAGTGGGAATTCTGTGTGGTGCCTGAGCATCAGCTTTTGAAGGTAGAAAGACTTCTGGCCATCCAGACATCACACACACCGTATATAGACCCAATCTCTTCCCTTCTGCAGGCGTTAATGCTGTGAAAGCAAATGCCATCCGGTTCCTGGTAAAGTTGGTCAAGGAGAGCTTCCTATGCTTCCATTAGGTGTGGCCTATACAGAATCCGCTGAAAAATAGCACATCTCTTTTTCACATGTTTTAAATAATTTTACCTTTTTGGTAGGTGTAGTAAGAGTTTAGAGTCTTTAAAATCCCTCTTTCATTCAGGTGGTTTTGTTGATGACACGATACTAACCAAATAGATGGAGGCTGTGACACAGGGATTCATTTGTTAGGTAATTCCCACAGTCCTGTCAAATTTCTTTTAGCCCCTTCTATAATCCTTTAGTCCATTTTCTTTTGTAAAACATGTTTTTGAAAATGAACAAACACTTCTTGTGGGATTTGAAGTGGCGCTTTACGTTGGGAGGTTGCCACACTCTAACAGCAGCCTTCGCGGCCCTGCCCGCAAAACGAACCGCTGGCGTCCGAGCAGACAGCTGTAGGGCCTCACAAATCAGCCACTAACCGGACAGGAGATTATTTTAGCTCTATCAATATTTAATTTAAAAAATTTTTTGTTCTGTTGCATGACAGACACCAAGCACGTATTTACTATCAGCATGTATATATAGTTTCTCTCTCTCTCTATATATATATAGACTTCAAGTCTTGTTAAAAGAAAAACTTCAGACAAATTAAATTTAGCAGAACAAAGAATGATTTATGAATCAGGTGGCCCCAGAACCAGACGAGGTTCTGAGCAACTTCAGCATCTCATGTGGTCAGAGAGGATTTATGGACAGAAAGGGAAAGTAACACACAGCAGGTGCAAGTGAGGCACAGAAAGAGCTGCCTGGTCACAGCTCAGCTTCGTCTGGTCTGAACACTGAGCAGCTGGCTGCCTGTGAGCGGCTGCTTGGCTGCTGTGATTGGTTGGGACTTGGCTACTTCTTTTTTTTTTGAGACAGAGTCTCACTCTGTCACCTGGGCTGGAGTGCCGTGGCGTCAGCCTAGCTCACAGCAACCTCAAACTCCTGGGCTCAAGCAATCCTTCTGCCTCAGCCTCCCGAGTAGCTGGGACTACAGGCATGCGCCACCATGCCCCGCTAATTTTTTCTATATATTTTTAGTTG